>JAZEWT010000017.1:11812517-11824351 GCA_036362905.1 Mordacia mordax
TTCCTGCCTTACGCCCTGTGTTTCCGGGATAGGCTCCGGCTCACCGTGACCCTATATAGGATTAAGCGGTTTCAGATAATGAGATGAGATGAGAGATGAGAATTAGCAAACACTGTAAATATGTAACTTGTAGTGCACAAATCCTACCACGTGAATACCAACTAACAAATCGCTATATGTAAAAATATAATTGCAGCGTAGTAGCATGAATAGTGTAGCCTCTCTGCCTTGAAAAGCGTCCATGGACTCCATTTGGCCATCTCGCCTCTGTCCTCTCCATCGACTCGCTGTCACGCACTCTCTGCTCTTGCAGCGCACGGTTCTGACAAAACCCAGAGTACGCTTACAATCAAAAGCAGGTTGCTCCTCTGCTAACGGTGCCATCGCTTGGCAGCACCTCGCCGACAGTCTCTACACTGCTGCTCCTTCCCTCCTGGTTCACCAAGTCAAGCTCAAGATTGTCCTCTTCTCCTGTGCCCCTACCTGACTGCCTCATCTGCAAGAACTGTGTGAATTCGCAACTTGCCACAGCTTCGCCTGCTCTCCTCACACGCCTGCAGCATCCTAAGCGAGCTTTTCAAAAGTCAATCTAAAATAAATCCCTTCTCTTCTGCCATTCTGTTCGATGTGCATCCTCCCTCCTATGCGGCATCTTGTAATCTTGCTAAACTCAGACACTTCATGCAGGCAAACTGCAGTTTATTCTAATGTAAAGGTGCAGCCCTACCGTTGGCAGAAAGGAGCACCTCTGGAGGTTGTTTAGCCTCCGCTTCTATGCTGCCCAGACGTCTTGGAAGATGTAAGCACTCATACTCTACCCTACCACACTCGATTTGCCGATCGACTAACTGTGGTGTACTCACTTATACCCACGGGTAGACAAAATTGTACGAATTTCAAGAAATGTGCCCATTATTTCAACTGCTACACCAGGAAAAAATCTGGTGAGTGTCCGATATGCTTAGCAGTACACCAAGGCAGCATCCTAGTTCATTGGAAGATTTATAAAAAAACATAATTGTACTATTTTAGTATTGTACATTGGTTACACTTGTGATTTTTGTGCTTTGCAGAGCCTTTGGTGGTGCAACAGTGCATGACTGCTTCAACTGGCTTTCCGTGATAATCCTGCTACCCATTGAGGTTGTCTCAAATTATCTGTATCACCTGACGAAGCTTATTGTAGACTCGTTCCACATTGAATCAGGAGAAGAAGCCCCTGGCATCCTAAAAGTCATCACTGAGCCTCTCACCAAACTTATCATTCAGGTAATTGCATCTGCTGCGCTATCATCTTCCTTTGGCAGCCGTTGCTTGCTTGCTTTAGAATATAACTTGCAAAATGGTCAAAAACCACAGCTACAACTTTGGGGAAAATGTTATCCTTTCACAAGAGGAACTTGTGTTGTACAGGTCAGTTGTCAAATTTTGTTATAGATATACGAATCGGGTGGCACGGTGGCCCAGTGGGTAGCGCTGTCGCCTCACAGCAAAGAAGGTCCCGAGTCCGAATCTCGGCTCGGGTGCCTTTCTGTCTGGGAGTTTGCGAGTTCTCTCCCTGTGTCCATGTGGGTTTTCGCCGGGCACTCCGGTTTCCTCCCACAGTCCAAAAAACATGCTGCAGCATACGTTAATTGGCTCGCAGTCTAAATTGCCTGCAGTGCCCGGTGATAGACTGGCGTCCCATCGTGGATATATCCCTACCTTGCGGCCTGTGTCTGCCGGGATAGGCTCGGGCTCACCGCAACCCTGTGCAGGACGAAGCGGTTTCTGACAATGATATGAGATGAGATGTAGCGTAATGTTTGCAACTGCATCACACAATGCCGTGCAATGCACAAATGTGGAGGCACACGTAGATTTTTCTTTAAATTCAGGCAATAGTTGAGTTTTTACACATGTGGGATGAAATCAACGTACTCACATATGTGAGGGATGCAACAATACAAATTCCATAAAGATGTAACAGATGGAGCTTGCTCCACATTTGCTGCACCAACTATGCACGGTAGGCCAGGATATGCCCCCTCGATGCCCACGGGATGGAAGTTACTCAATGTTTTTGTGATCCACCAAAGTTTACCTTCGCAGTGCTGGATTACAGGTGCGCACCACCGCTGCGCAGAAATAATAATGTGCTACCATTTCCCAACATCTTTCTCAGCTGGATAGCTCGGTGATCACAGGAATTGCAACCGGTGACCCAGAAGCGAAGAACAAAAGTCTGATTAAAGTCTGGTGCAAACAAAACAAAACTATCGTAAGTGTTGCATTTCTGTTGTTGCTGCCAGTTTAAACAGCCAATGTCCAGCTTGACCAGGGTTGGCCAGCTGCCCCACAATCGCGGGGGGTATTAGAGCATACATTTACGCCTGGATGCCCCTCCTGATATCAACCTCAGTTAGTCGGAGGGTCTTCGGATCATTATTTGTCGAGAACCTTCCCCCAAGACCTGTTCACCAAGGGAGAGAGACCCTATCGGGTCCAGGTGACATATCGCTGGGACTCAATGTAACATGCGAAACCCTCCACCCGATAAGGTTATGATCCACGGTTTGTTTTATGTTATTTTATTCTTATTCATGAAATGTTTATTATAATAGATTTTAAAAATCTGGGTCTGTCCTACACCAATGGACCATGTATAGCAGCCTACACTGCAACAATGTATCAATGCCAGCGCCAGTTGCTTTGTGATCCTCGGGTGAAAGATGCTCTAGAAGAATAGAATTATTATTATTATTGACCAGCAGCATTTCAGATATTCACCAGGAAACGCCTTTTTAAGTCGTTTACTGGCTCACTAATATCAACATAAACAAGTCGATGTTGCCAATGAACTCCCCAGAATACAAAAGAAAAACTGATCAATAACAGTCACATGTTTAATGTTAAACATAAAAATTCCAATCATGAAATAAAGTTGAAAGAAGATGGCATAGATATATGTTTAATTATATCAGGCTTTTACCTAATTACGCTAGTTTTAAAATCTTAAATGCAATAGTGTATCGTGTTATGTAATACCAAAACATTTGCTGATGTTTATTTCCTACTTAATATGTTGTGCTATATTCTATAAAACTGCGTTCGTTAAGAAAAAGTGGTAAAATTCTAAATACCACAAGTATTTTATAAACACATTATTAAGCGAAACCCCAAACATTATCGAGCATCATGTTTTCTTAATTAAAAAATATAACCATCACTGCTTCAAAATATGAATGCCTCAGTCCAATATTTTGGTGAAGATATTTCTTTCAAAACGCATCAGTAAAAACAAGCACATTTCGTGTAATGATGTAGGTTTTCACGGCTCGATGCATGATGATTGCTTCGAAAAGCTGCTCTCTCGGGACAGCCGCGTCGATGGCTCTCTCTCCTCTCCTCGCGACGTTTCGCCTCGCACGTTCGAGGCATCCTCAGGCGTAGTGTGCGTGTGTCGTGTGTGTGACTCCTATTTATATATGTACATACTACTTATGTCCCGAGAGCAGCTTTTCGAAGGAATCATCAGTGATGTGTTTGTTCACTTTTCAGGTTCTGCAAAATGTCTCTGTAACCGACTGTGACAGCGGATGTTGGCAAAGTGATAATCTCACTTGGATGGAGAAAAACGTGACAGAAATTGTGAACCTTCAGAAATGTACGTGCCTGAGTATTTGCGAGCTGCTTATAGATATGGCTATAATTGCCTCTGTAATAGGGATTCTATACAGATAAATGCAAACAGCTGTTGTGCAGTTTAATAAGGGATTATTTAATCAGAAGCCGAATGTAGCAGAGGTGGCATGCAGTTCATCTGGACTTAACACACTACCATTCATGGCCACACAGTATCATATGTTACAGAGTAATTAGCATGTTTGTTACGCTTTACCCAATACAAATATATCTCACTTAATTTTAATGTGTGAAACTATGTCTGAAATTATATATTGACATGCCACCGTATATACTTGTACACATGCAGGTTACTATCGTGCATCGGTGGATGATCTTGCTTACATAGGTATAAGTTTTGTCGCGTTGTTTCCCACAGGTTATCACATATTTGCATCAACCACTCTTCCGGACCTCGCCGTGGGACTCATTCTGCTTGCCTGCTCCCTGCTCACACTGTGCACCTGCCTCATCCTTATTGTCAAGGTCCTCAACACAATGCTCAAGGGTCAGATTGCAGTCGTCATCAGGAAGATCCTCAATACAGGTGTGTGTATTGGTCAAATATGTGGCTCTCTTCTCTCTCACCCTGCCGAAAACTAAATTACCTATAATACACGCTATGTCTTCAAGTCTCAGACGCTAAGCAGAGTTCTGCTTGGATAGTCTTTGGATAGGCGGGCACATGTTGTAGGCCGCCGATGGGCAGTACATTCGGTGGCACGGTGACGCAGTGAATAAGTGGTGCCGCCTCACAGCAAGAAGCGCCCGGCTGGTTTCTTTGTGAAGTTTGTATGTTCTCCCTGTGTACTGATGTAGGTTTTCACGACCGGATGCATGACGATTGTGACCAAAAGCTGCTCTTTCGGGATAGCCGCGTCGATCGCTCCTCCTCTCTCTTTCACGACGTTTCCCTGCCTACGTTGGAAGCATCCTCAGGCATTCTATTCTCCCTGTGTTTGCATGGGTTTTTGTCGGGTACTCCGGTTTCGTCCCACAATGCAAAGACATCTAGGTTAATTGACTTGGATAATTTTCCCCCGGTGCCCTGTGATGGACCACCATACCACGCTGAGTATAGACCACACAGTCTACTATCTTGCTTACGCCTCCTCGCTACATAGCGCAGTGCTTCCTTCCAGCTTATATTAAAACTGACATCAGCAAAAGGCAGTCCAGAAAAATATATTGTTGTGCTGTACTATATGCTACAACATCTATGCCATCCACCTTCACAAACTGCACTCACCAGCGTGGTAAAGTATTGTCATATTGCTCCCATGACATGTACTCAAAATAATGTGACATCCAAAGTTCACTACGCTAATCTTTTTTTTGTTACTTACATGCTTGTGTTACAAACGTGAAGCTGACAGTAATCAATCTGTTACATGCATTTTTGTGACGTGAAGTTTGTTGCTGGTATGCTGCTCTCACTGAACACAATTGTTGAACTTTTGTTTTGCAGACTTCCCTTTTCCGTTCGCATGGGTTACTGGGTACCTGGCGATGCTGGTTGGAGCTGGGATGACGTTCATTGTACAGAGCAGTTCAGTCTTCACCTCAGCAATCACTCCACTCATAGGTAAGGCATTTTTGCATTTGTCAAACAAAATCGGGTCAGCAACGTGCAATGACAATCACTAATTCATGCAATGTTTGCATTATAAACGTACTGTGCAACTTCTTTTCACCATATATACGATTAATTGCTCCTATTATCCTTCTCTCAAAATTGATCTGCGTAAACTGCTATTACCACTAACGAAATCATCTGGAATGCATCCAATACCGTTAGACTTCAGCTGGTAAACAGAGCCCAGTGTGGATAGTGCATGGATTGGCAACCAGTGATTATTGGGTCGAATCCAGAAGATTGCCCTTGTTATGCTGATGCTGGCATATTACCTTTAAAAGAAATAAATAAATAGCCGTCTGTTTTAACGTCAATTTTTAATATCCCATGTTATTTATAGAGTTTAGGCCATCATGTGCTGACAAAACGGTCCAAATGTGTAAAATTTGAGAGAGATAAAACACAGCTGCGAATGACTCAATTGGCATAACACATAGCAACATGACCCCCACTCTGAACTATAGTTGATTGTCAAATATCGCCCTTGCGATAACATGCGTGATAGGCAAATGTACTGCATTAGTATTATTGCCATAATGCACTGTGGAAGATGTGTGCAAATGAGAACTTTAATACATAAGCGAATAATAAGTGTTATGTTGTTGTTCAGCGATGCAAAACTGACAATTTGATCGTATGACTTGTCATGCCAATTGCACGATGAACGATAATACTCATTCTTACCAGCAGAGAGCGCTAGTTCAACTGCAAGGTTGCCACGACATGCAGATATTGCATTAATTACACTGTGAGGTTCAACACTCTATAGCATGGACCAACATTCACAGCATTTGAATCACATTAGTCAATCAATAAAATGCATATCATTGCAATCAAAATAAAAGTGCATTACAAAAATCGACAGGCCATCTGACCTGCGTGAACACATCATCTTGTCTTCAGAAGAATGAGAGTGCTGCTTGGGCAGGAAATATCACTGGAAGGGATCATGATAAGCAGTTAAGACTAACGACAGAGTGGCAGCCAAAGTAAGGGACACTGCTAAAATGAGGTCCTCAGTGGAGATGGCGCAATGAGATCATGCGTGTAGGCGTTATAGGAATTTCTGCATGGAATTGATGTGAAGAATAGCGGTGGTATTTATCGATTTAGATGCAGACTTAATTGCCCGCAGTGCCCGGTGATGGACTGACGTGCCATCGTGGGTATATCCATGCCTTGCGCCCTGTGTCTGCCGGGATAGGCTCCGGCTCACCGCGCCCCTGTACAGGACTAAGCGGTTTCTGACAATGAGATGAGATGAGATCATGACTGCCGATGATGATGATAGAGTTTCACTACCGCTGTAATACTTCTTGGAACCTGATCTGACTGCACTGTGTAAGCATATCTACTGTTATGCTTTGCTCAGGCGTTGGAGTCATCAGCATTGAGCGAGCATATCCGCTAACATTGGGTTCCAACATTGGGACAACAACAACAGCCCTACTGGCTGCACTGGCAAGCCCTGGAGAGACTCTCAACAATTCCATCCAGGTTTGCAAACGATTTAATTTAAATTCACTGTGTCCACTGAAAACATTTATTATACAATATTCAATTATGTTAGTCTTTCAAAACATGATATATATACGCAGCGTGAAATAAATACTTTAGAAATCATGATTGAATGTTATACTGTACTATATAGGGCGGCGCGGTGGCGCAGTGGTTAGCGCTGACGCCTCACAGCAAGAAGGTTCCGGGTTCGAGTCTCTCGGCTCCGGTGCCTTTCTGTGTGGAGTTTGCATGCTCTCCCCGTGTCCGCGTGGGTTTTCGCCGGGCACTCCGGTTTCCTCCCACAGTCCAAAAAGCATGCTGCTACATAGGTTGATTGGCTCGCAGGCTAAATTGCCCCGCAGTGCCCGGCGATGGACTGGCGTCCCATCGTCGGTATATCCTTGCCTTGCGCCCTGTGTCTGCCGGGATAGGCTCCGGCTTCACCGTGACCCTGTATAGGACTAAGCGGTTTCAGACAATGAGATGAGATGAGACTATACTATATAAGCAACATATTTCTATTCAACATAGTTGTAATAGCAAAGCTAGTAATGTTAATCAATGTATCAAGCAATAACATAAATTTCATTATAATGTACTGTAGTCACAATTTTAAATGTATATCATATGAAAGTATCCTTATCTAATTTGTTTATTTAATTCTATAACTACCTGTGAGACAAGTTTCAGGGTTTGTGATGCATGAGCGTTTTAATTCATTCGTTTTCATTTTTTTTTCATCACAGATCGCCCTGTGCCATTTCTTCTTCAATATTTCGGGAATTATCCTGTGGTACCCGATACCACAGCTACGCTTTCCCATCAGCATGGCCAAAATACTGGGTGACCGTACAGCCAAGTATCGTTGGTTTGCCATCGTCTATTTGGTGATGTGCTTTTTGGTGCTGCCATTGACAATATTCGGTCTCTCCATGGCTGGCTGGCAGGTACTGGTGGGCATAGGTGTCCCCATTGTAGCAGTGGTGATCTTCATCATAATCATCAATGTATCTCAGTCCAAGTGTCCTAAATGTCTGCCATCATCTCTGCAGACGTGGAACCGCCTTCCGACGTGGATGCACTCCATGAAGCCGCTAGATAGGATTTGCACTTTAGTTTGCGCTCGCTGCTGTAAGTGCTGCAAGTGCTGCTCCAAAAATGACAGGAGTGAAAAGGGGGAGGAGGCTGAGGAGGTTGTCTCGATGCCTGACTCCACCAAAGACAAAAAACGAGACGACGCGGGAAGTCATGCTGACAAAAAACAATTGGCCGCATATGATAACCCCGCAATGTTGGATTCCACAAAACTTTAGCTGAGCTTTACGAAAATGGCATAATGGTCCTATTGTGAGTAACTATTGTAAAATATTGAACTTACTGTATTTGTTCTAATGTAGATTTTCACGGCTTTGTAGTATCAAAATTGCTCTCCATCATTGTCCTTCTGAGATAGCCGTGTGCAGTGTTCTTTTGCGATATTTCACATCCCACGTTGGCGACATAATCAGGCATTCATGATGCCTCCAAATTAGGAGGTAAATTGTTGTGAAGGAGCGAGGAAGGACACTCGGCACGACTATCAATCAAGAACAGCTATGGAGAGCAATTCTCTTACTATATGTGGTCCCGAGAGAGCAGCTTTTCGAAGCAATCATCAATATGTATATTATCATTTTTACGAATATTATAAATATAGCCATCTCGTGTGCATTTTCATACTGACCATTTAAAACTAGATATAACTACCAAACTTTCAAACGCACAAAAATTACAGTGCACACATATTTTTTTATGTCATGCATTTTTAACGCACTTAAAAATGCAGATAACGCTGTAATTCTAAATGAGGTAATAGATTGCTTTTATTGTAATTATGATACTTCAGTTTATATTACAGTAATTGATGTATATAGTATATTAAGGGGAAAATGTGACTGCATTGAAATACATTCTCCAAGTAAACATGGCTTTTTTGGGAGTTTTTTTTATTGATATAATTGCACTTCGTCGGAGATTTTTTTTTTAATACAGGAAAACAAAAAAATAATACAATACATGTTAGTAATATTAGTTCTGCTGATAAGATAAGATCGTGTACATATCTTTAATAATAGAACTGTATTGGGGGTGGTGACATGGAGCGGGAGTGCATTTGCCACTTATAGAGGTTCGCAGTTCGATTCCAACAGGCCACCCTGGCTATTAATGCTAGTTTATTAACCATAAAATACGTTATCTGCTTCACAGTGGATAATAAAGGTCCCAGCAGCCAACTGAGTGCTAGTCATGAACCAAATTTGTTAAATTTAAAAAAATACCTGGAAATTATTCAATTGTGTTCATCCATAGCAACATTGCCCACTGCCATGAAACTATAAATGTAGGGCTTTTTGATGACCTTACACAATAAAAATGACGTGAATATAAAATGTACCAAATTATTATTATTGCTAAGAGACTGCAATACATTTATTGTTTATACACTTATTTCAGCTTAAGCGTAGCACTCTTTTCCCACTGAAATACTCGGGAAGAACCCAATATTGCAACATGAAAATACTGTTGTCCATAATCATCCCAAGATAGCGAATACCATAGTTAATACTCCGTTCAGTAAATATTCGATTCTTCCACAATAAATGCTCTGATTAAAAAATCCTCTTCCTATATTAAAGTTGTGAACAGCTTTGAAAGACATGATAACTCAACAGATTTGTCAATAACTGCATTAGAAGTATATGTTAGGTGACTTTTTAGGCAATGGTCCTTCAGAGATGTAGTCACTCCACCGTTCTGTGGAAAGGGTCATTGCCCAAAACGTTATTTTATACATTGTCTTTGTTAAAGCATATCGAATTTGTCCAGATTTTTAATTCTCGCTTGTGCACCATTGCCACACGAGATCACAAAAATCCAACACGTAGCATTGCCCACTAGGGATCGCTGTTGTACTCTGATAACCAAACGCCGTCTATTTCTGGGTCTCGATGGTTCGCGAAGGGCAGCCTTTGTAGCGGTCAAATTTCGTGATACTGTCTACTGTACTGTGGAGTCCTAATATGAGAGAAAACGTCCCGGAGTGTCTCTCTATATCACTGCTGCTTAGCAGTCGGTCTTATTTGCTCACATTTATTTTGATGGTGATCTCAGTCAATGCAATACTTATTCTCTTTTTTTAGGAACTGATGGTGATTTTTGCATAACCCTTTAAGTCTGTGTGGTCTTTAAATGTTTTCGCGTGCTGTATGAAACATCTTTGGCCCGTTCTATTCTTCTGTTACGATTGAGTTATTTTATTAGTGTGCTTTACCTTTATAAACAACAGATTTATTCCATAAATAGATGCTGTTAAACAATATTTAATTGCCAATGATTAATGTGCTTCACGACATCCTGTGTTACAAAACAGTTTATGATAAAATGAAAAACGAACGCCTCCCAGAAAATAATTTCCACCAGTAATATTTTTTAAAGATAACTTAAAATGTATTGGGTTTTAATCATCAGGGTAGCTACAGTAATGCAAAACCTTGCGGTGAATTAGAAATACAATGTACGTTTTGCCGTGTCAGCGTTCTACAATAATCATACCTATTCCAAAATCTCACCGATCCAAAATAATCTCATTCCAATAACATAGCTCTAGCATGGTTCCTCTTAACTATCATGATCACCGCTTGAGTACCAAACCTATTGCCCCCAGTTAATCCTCCAGCAGATTCATTTGTAACAAAACCATGTCTTGGTAAATGAATTCAAAATAAAGCCCCTTAATGTGAAACGTTTGAGGCTGTTTCCACCTTTTGGCAAAACCATCCACGCCCCCCGGGGTGGATGAGTGTTTGTCTCCTTGTAACTAAGTTTTGTATTCTTTTGGTGCGGTAAAATAGGATTACGATTTGCCTATTCAACGTTTACACGCGTCTCCCTCTCTCTTCTACGTGCGCATTTTATAGAATGTTTGAAAGAATTCGATGTGTATGTAGATTTACTTCATGTACCGGTGAAGGGTATATACCGAAATATGATTCTGCGTGGTGGATGTTAATGAGGAGTTATTTTTAACGTGACTCCAGCTTGAAGGATTAGCTTCCCTACTAACCCTACATCCACGTGGTGTGTGGAAAGTACAGTCGTTATGACGGTGAACTTTTACCATGTCTGATATATTGAATAATTTATGTATTCACGTGTCAGGTGAAGCAGACCAAAATAGACCCTTAGGTTTATATATCGCCTCTTATATTCTACGACTCTTGAACATTACGATTGAGGTAGTTCCACACACTTCAGTTACTGCTAACCATCAAGTGCAGTTTCAGTACAATAAACATTAAAATTTAAAACACTGCACTGAGCAGCGTATTGTATGGTGAAAGCCCAGTGAGGTCAACTATCGCTTTTCAATGCCATCCCATTTTTTAAAAAATATGATTGATTTTAAAATAAGCCAGAGACATTCAAAGTGAATTTCATAAAACTACACGCCTAAAAAAACCAAAGCATTACACGTGTTCAAATATTTTAAGTGAAAAACGTGTATTAAAATAACCCCCTACGCATAGCATGACAAAGGTGATGCCAGCACATGACGCAGTGGTTCGGAATATGCCACGCGTTGCAGTGCAGCATCGCAAGCAGGACGACGATGATTGATGATGATGATGTGACTGTCACTCGCGAATTCCCCAAAACCGGAGCAGGAGCAGGGGGGGGAAACAAGCGCTTCTGTCTGACGCTGCCATTGAGACCCGCCTACCGAGGCGGTGGTGGTGGCGGCGGCGGCGGCATCCCTTCCGGGTCGACGGTGCGGGCTCGCAAGGCGTGGACGCGTCTCCTCGTCGCCTCTCTCCCGTTTCTTCTCGCGGTGCCGAGCGAGGAGCGAAACCCCCGCCGCTGCTGCCTGCTTGTGCTGCCGCCGCTACTGCTGCTACTGCACAGACCGGGTCCCGGTGCTGGTTCGCGAGTATGCGGAAACATAACGGTGCCACCCGGTGAGTTGGGTTCCCCCCCCGGGTTCCCCCCCCCGGGTTCC
>JAZEWT010000017.1:11825728-11862972 GCA_036362905.1 Mordacia mordax
CTGCTTTCTGTGTGGGAGTTTGCGAGTTCTCTCCCCGTGTCCGCGTGGGTTTTCGCCGGGCACTCCGGTTTCCTCCCACAGTCCAAAAAACATGCCGCTGCAAAAGTTTATTTGGCTTGCAGACTAAATTGTCCGCAGTGCCCGGTGATGGACTGGCGTCCCACCGTGGCTGTATTCCTGCCTTGCGCCCTGTGTCTGCCTGGATAGGCTCCGGCTCACCGCGACCCTGTACAGGACCAAGCGGGTTCTGACAATGAGATGAGAGACATTAAGTTGAAGGCACGATCTCAAATGAGCGATTTAACAAATCAGTCGTGTGTCCTCTTGCCCACCGACTGTATTGCATCAATAGCCGTAGCCCCGCAACGTGGTGGGGGGGGGGTGGTGGTGGTCGCCCGTCATCTACTGCTCTGGAAGGCTGAGACGTCCTTCCCCCTGCCACTGTTTGCGTTTCCATTCCTTCAACTTCCTTGAGAAGTACGAGGAGGAGGAGGAAGAGTGAGTCATAGCACACTTTCACACACTTTGCTGTGCGCCTGGCAACCAGCCCTTTGATTGCGTTTGCCACGGTTGGCAAAGTGATAATAACAATAATTGCATCCATAGAGCGCTTTTCACCCGAGGGCCACAGAGCGCTTCACAGAGCTGCGGAGAGAACAGCACGTCAACAACAACGGCACCCCGGAATGGAAAATAAACAGCAGCAACACTGTCTTTTGGGGTTTTTTTTAATGATCAATAACGTTGTTTCCTCAATCTGCATTGACCACCTTGGTCAAACGATCACCATGACGTCAAGAGGCTTTCATCAGTAACGTGACAAGGAACTGAATAATAACCTTGATTTACCCAATACAAAAACGGAAATGGCTTTGGTGAAGCCCATAATCATAGCCCGTTATACTTTATTTGCGAAGCCCGTTAACGTTCAATTGGAAGTGTTTTTTTGCACTTGTCCAGTTGAAAGAAGGAACATTTTCTCGCTCCATTTTTGTAATCTTGATGTGTATAAAATGGGGATGCAGTTTGTGCGATGGGAAGAAATAACAATGTGTCTGTACTTATAAATTAAATTTAGAGCACGCGGGGCCTGGCTCAGCGGTTGTTAGTATGGCTTTGGTGAATAGTTACGTTTTGAGGAGGGTTTTTTTGTTCATTTAGTGGCGGATTTGGTCAGAAGCCTAAGAAGTTATCAGAAGCCTGATATCGCCAAGGACAGATGGGAAACGCTCGACACGGCTATCCCGAAAAAGAGGCTTTTTAAGAGCAATTCTCGTTGTGGCTGAGGGAAATTCTTAATCTCACCGAGAATTATATTAGTTTAGATTTCATAAGTGCATGTTATTGCCATTCTGTGTGGAGTTTACGTGTTGTCTCCCCATGCCTGTGTGGGTTTTTGCCAGGTACTCTGGTTTCCTCCCACCGTCCAAAGACACGCTGCTGCCTAGGTTAATTGGCCTGCTGAGCGAATTGCCCCCAGTGCCCTGCGATGTACTGGCGTCATATTCTGGGTTTAGTCTCGCCTTGAGCCCTCTGTCTGCCAGGATAGGCTCCAGCCCCCCCACGACCCTGTACAGAATTAAGCGGGTATTAATAATGAGAATGATATCTTACGTTCCTTAAATCAACTAACGTTAAGCCTCTTGAAGTACCACAAGCTAAGATATATTCTGCATATGTGAAAAGTAAAAGATCAAATTCGTGAAGCAATAAAGCAACGTGGTAGTGAGGGTATAACACATTACATCGTCGCGGTGGGTGGCTTTAATACAAAGTTGGTAAAAACAGCATTGACAAAGAACGTTGGGCAAAATAATAATAATTGTATTTATAGAGCGCTTCTCACCCGAGGGTTACAAAGCGCTGCAGAGAGAGAATGGCACGTCAACAAGAATATTAGAACGGAAAATCGGCAATAAAAAATATATTTTGGCTTTGGTAAACAGAAGTTGGAGAGCCCACAAGGAAGCATGGATAGTTGGAGGCTGGGGAATCATACTGAGAGATATAAAAAGTAACGCATACATCCGATACAAAATGAAACACATTAGACACAAACTATTGATTGTTAAGTGGAGTGGAGTTTATTATGAAACGTCAGTCGCAGAGATAATGGCTGGGGGTCAAGACTAATAATTCAGTGACATCCAAAGGTGTTAAAACGATTGAAAGGCTAATCAACACGGAAATAGCATGATGCTATGAGGAGATGGATTGATTGTTACCAGATAGTGACAATGGCAGGTGCTCATCCAACAGTGGATAGACCATAGCTGATGATGATGCGTGTAGGTATTTGTAATGTTATACAGAAACCAAATCTTATTGTGAGCTTACATTTACCATGTATGGTACTAATGCAGAATCACATTTTGATTCATATAAGGTATGTATTTACAGTATAAAGGCAAAGTATGGTATATATATTTTATTTATATATACAGTACTGTTTGATGCAGTGATAGTGTGCCCGTACAAAGTATTCACCGGGAGAAATGAATGCTACTGGCCTGTGGGAAAATACCGTTACTGAATGTTCGTCATTCGAATATCCTGATTGCAAACTTAAGGAGAGTAATGCATTTGAACACGCGTGCTTATATAATGACGCTGCACTGCAGCTCCAGCCCAATGTCCTAAATGGCCTACGTGTTAAGAATTCCCAACCATGATAATGGCACGCAATGGAAAATACACAATGGCTCCACAAATATCAATTCATTGCACATATACTCATTTAAAGAGGTGAATGAATGTATAAGCATAAAGCGGACATTGACCATTGTCCTCCGCTCACAGGCTGACAATTTTCATAGCTTTTCAGCTCAGTCACATTAAATAAAATACATCCTGAATAAACAAACACTTCCCTACATCATCCTTCTGCAAAAGTATCCGCACATGGTGTTGCCTTTATGATATGTCTTTCATTGGCTGTTTGGCTAGAAAGATACTCCATACACCTAAATGGGTGCAAACATCTACATATTGACATTTTTAACAAGGCGTTCATTTACCTATTTGTTAACTTTTTCTGTCTGGTCGCGAAGTGTGTGACAATTGCTTGCCAATTCATGACTAATTTGTTGGCTTGTCACTATCTGCTGAAATAATCTTTTTGTGTTTGAGCATTCTCGCCTGCTTCATCATTACCCCTGTTTAAGTTTCACCATTTAGGTCATAGTTGCCAAATACATGTTGGCAAGACAGCCATATTCAGATTAAATGTGGCTCGGCTAGATTTTATGATAGTTTTAACTTTGCCAACTCAGAGATTATATTTTTGGAAATAAATCAGACTATGCATGCTTGCCTTTAGTTAAATGTTCAGAAGGAATGAACTACTGACATTGTTAAAATTATAGCGTTTAGTTGATAGTGTATAGATGGCCAATATTGCTCGATCATCATAAAACAATCACTAAATGACCACAATTTGGATAGTTTTCAGGTACTGCTTTCCAGGGTGTGCCATTGTGTAATTCAGTTAAATAACGCAAAGGCACGTGATAATTCTGCAATGTCATTAGCTTGAAGGCAGTCCAAATTAGTTTTAAATGTGTAATCCAAGACTCATCATTATCAAGGCGTTTTTTTTCTTAATTTTCATGGGGCCATGCCATCACCACGGATTATTCCTTTACACTTTATCCCATCCATTAGAGCTTCTCTCGTGTTTAATCTGACACTTGCCATTAATTTTCCCTTGTTAAATTCATCAGGGAATTATGATTTGTGGCTTAAAACTGAAACATGTACGTTGCTACTTGAAAAAATAGATATTTTCATAAAGGATGGGGTTTATATTGTTTAGATAATAGAAGTCATGTTGTTTGTGGTAACCCCTCACTGCTTTTAGTGAACACGTGTTCTTGTTTTGTGCATCATTTTAATACGAATTGTACAGTCATGAAAAAACAACACACTTGTCACTGAAGTTTTAATTAAAAAGAAAACGTTCCCCTTGAACCAAACCTGCCAAGAGCATGTCAAGTAAAAATACGTGGGTATAATTTTCAATTCATGTCTGACCCGAATATTTCATAGGGTCTTACACATGCTTTAAGTAGGCATAAAATTCAATATAATCATGTACCCGGTGGGATCAATGGGAGTATGGCACGGGGTTTGCCCAATTCTCTACAGCAGATATAAGTGGATACAAAAACTGTATTTGATATAAAACATCATCACCACCGTGGCATTTTCAGACACCTAGGCTGCTAGCAAACCTACCACCAGCCCTGGATGTACCTGTACACAATCGACATGGGACATGTGCGTAGCCCAGATACATAGCTGTTATTATTACAGCAGAAAATGCCCGGTGAGCTTGCAAAAACGTCTCAAGTACAAAAAAAAATAATGAATCAATGATGTCCAATAGTTTACTCAGCACATACACTGTGATTTATTCTGTTACCTATTGGGAATTTGACTTATATTGTGTAACAGGAACATTATGTTCCCGTAGAGACGTGGTCAAATCTGAAGTTCAGTTGATAGGTGAGACATGGGTGTGTCTACTGCCCTTCCCTTTAAATTCTTGCTTTTTTTAATCAAACCCCACCTGGTGACATGCATGGCCTTGTACTTCGGAGGTTTACATTCTTCATTACAGTTCTAAGGCTCGTGGAACCACATGTAAACACAAACGCTCCATGTGCTTGTGGATATTTGAATGCCATAAGCATCAGTCACGTACAGTATTTCACGTCTCTAAAATAAATGTCTCGCACATACATATTCTAAATTAGCTAATATGGGACATGTAACATGGTATTCTAAATATGACGTGGGATGAAATTAGACATTAGGCTTTTTGAAATGTTTTATTGTGGAAGATGCATTTTTTGCACGATATTTATAGATAATTTAAAAGTCAATTTCCTGAGCAATAACGTATTATCTGCAAATCTCAGTGCTGTTTCATACCATGCTCCAAAATGTTTGCTAAACCCAAAGATTCACCTTTGTATTCTATTTTTACATATATTCTGAATCCTATAAAAGTATATATAACTAAGAAAGCAAATAACTCCAGTGACCACATCCTTGCCCCACAGAAAGAATGTCCTGTCCGAGGCAGTTAGATTCCCCATCTAAGACGCTTTTCTGTGTGGAGTTAGTGTGTTCTCCCCCTGTTCTCCCTGGGTTTTCTCTGGGTTCTCATATTTCCTCCCACAACAAAAAAATATTAATTAATTGGCCGAAAATATCATTATATAGACCGCAGTGTCTGGTAGGTGTTGGCGCCAGCTGACTACATAGCAACCTTCCACCTACCTGTAGTGTCCTCGCGCCTCTAATAATGTAAGTCGCCCTGAATAAGGGCGTTTGCTAAATAATAATAGCTCTTCATTAATGAGGAAAAAGCCTTTGTATCAACTTTGAGATTTAGTTCCGTTTTAGTAACATTAAAAATCAAAGTAGTCTAAAGTATTCTGTCGACAGCAATAATCATAATTCTTGCATTTATAAAGTGCCTTTCACCCAAGAGACGCTGCACAGGGCATAACAACAACATCAGAATAGATACTTTGAATATGATAATGACTAAATCGATTAAGAACATTAAATTACAAATAAAATGATTGTTTTAAAAAAGCAAGTGTAATAATATTTTCATTTCTAGAGCGCCTTTCATCCGAGGGTCACAAAGCGCTGCACAGAGCTGTGGAGCAAACGTCATGTTAACAACATCAGAGTAGATCAGTGCCACAACAACGTCAGAAAGTAATTAAACATTTAATTTGCTCATTAACAAAGCTTCAAATTTAAATCCGAAAACTCCAGACTGCAGCTTAGATATGTAAATACATGACAAGAGCGAATTGATAGCTATACGTGTCAAGCTTAGCTGGTTAAAACCATTGAGACCCTTACTTGAAACACTTTTAAACCAAAAGACTTGAGAACAAAACTAACTAATAATCAAGAACACCGAAGAAACCGAGGTACAGGAGCATTGAACTTTGATGCAAGCGAGGGCACGTTTTCCATTGGAGATAAGAGGGGGTGGGTGGTGTGTTACGAGATGAGTTTGCATTGCAGCAACGGACTAAGGTCCACCACTTCGTTAATGTTCCCACAGTAAATTAAATACTAATAACCTTCGATAGTTTTGTGGCTTGCGGTTTGGACCGGCGTCCCGTCGTCGGGTGTATTCCTGCCTTACGCCCTATGTTTCCGGGATAGGCTCCGGCTTCACCGTGACCCTGTATAGGATTAAGCGGTTTCAGACAATGAGATGAGATGAGGTTTTTTTTCCTCTTTAGTAGAAAGGCTGTACGTAACTACAACCTTCAGAGCTGGCCCTTACGTTGGACCTGAACCACTGGCATCTTCCACTGTGCTTCTGTGTGTCGTGCCGAGTGAATCACCAGGTGAAAAGTGAAAATGTACAGCATTGCGTCTCACGTTTGTAAGCAACCATGACTTTCAGGGGTAATAAACGAGACTTGACATTTTATGGATAGTAAACGTTTAAACCGATGCAGTGTCACTGAAACTGAGGGTGGCCCAGTCTGTTTTTGACACACCATACACAGTAATGCGCGCATTATTGTTTGGAGCGTAATAATAATAATTGCACTTTTCACCCGAGGGTCACAAAGCGCTGCACAGAGCCGTGGAGAGAATGGCATGTCCGCAACAACAACGACATAAGAACAGCAAACCAGCAACAATAACGTTAACAGGGGCTGCATAGGTTTATTGGCTTGCAGACTAAATTGCCGTCAGTACCCAGTGATGGACTGGCGTCCCATCCGTGCCTTGCGCCCTGTGTCTGCTGCCGAGATAGGCTCCGGCTCACCGCTACCCTGTACAGGATTAAGCGGTTCTGACAATGAGTTGAGATGAGAGAACAGTAAATAAATCACCTTGCAATGTAATCGCAAAACTGCATCTCATTGTTTTGAACTCTGTGTATTCATGTCGTACCAAACAGGTACAGACACGCTCATTCTGACTGGTTTATGGGGAGGGGATCCATTCTTCCTAGGTCATAGTGTTTCGATGAAATGTTAAGGCAGCCCGTTGAAAGGAAACGATCAATGCAATGTGCTTTGCCCCTTTTAATTAAGTTTCTTGTGCCATATCGCACAGCGTTAATCGGAGTGACTGACAGAACTGCCGCACCTAACATTGGTGGCCATGGGTTGCTACATCATTAAATACACCAACCCTAACTGACTAACGTGGTAAAGTGTAATCCAATAAGTCTCCACATCCCACAAGCGCAGGAAGGACCCATGCCCTGCTGATTGACAAGAGGGGGTGACAATGCATGTGCAATGTTGATAGAAAAAAAACTGTGGTCTTTGATGTAGTGATGTTTATGAACGCCTAATGTGCACCTGTACAAAAGTACATTGCACACAGCTACAAGGTACTCGACATGAAATACATGTCACGATGAGTGAACTGTATTTTGTTTGTAGTTTTCTGCTGGGAATGATAACGCCATTTGGTCAGAGTTTAGAGCGCTACGATGGTAGTGTAAGCTCACGGAGTGCTTTTGGCTTTAATGATAAACATCTAAACTACACCAACATATTGATCTTTATTTTTGATGAAACAGCCAAAATTACGTTGGTATCTAATTTAATCGTGATAGGTTCATATTCATTCCGTCAACTTTTGTACATAGCTTTCTCTGTGCCAGTGGTTACAACGGGTGGAGTAAGTTTTTGGCTGGACTGACAAAATAAACTTTTGTAATTGAAAAAAAAATGCCTTCGGGCTAAAGTTTGTTTTTTGTGACATTTATGGAGGAGAAAAGAGTGGTTTAATTTGTTCTTTTGAATGTTTACTTTGTTTAGTTTAAATAATAATTTAAAGCAATGATTGTAGTCACCTTCTCTTACGAACTGTGTGTTCATTCATTATCCACGTTTGATGTGATTAAATTATATCGTTTGCGGTATATTATGAAGATGTTACATTTGTGGTTTGCAGTTTTTGCTATTGCTGTGGTGTTCATCCACACCCATGGTTTCCTTTCCACCAATATGCAGTTTCACCCGCATTAAAACGAATGCTGTGTTAAGGACAACTGTTATACAAGATTATCTGGATGAGCCTTTAATCTATATATGATTGTGCTAGCTTATCTGTTAAAGTGGGGCGGCACGGTGGCCCAGTGGATAGCGCTGTCGCCTCCTCACAGCAAGAAGGGCCCGGGTTCGAATCTCGGCTCGGGTGCTTTCTGTGTGGAGTTTGCGAGTTCTCACCCCGTGTCCGCGTGGGTTTTCACCGGGCACTCCGGTTTCCTCCCACAAGCCAAAAAACATGCCGCTGCATAGGTTAATTAGCTTGCAGACTAAATTGCCCGCAGTGCCCGGTGATGGACTGACGTCTCATCGTGGGTATATCCCTGCCTTGCACCCTGTGACTGCCGGGATAGGCTCCGGCTCACCGCGACCCTGTACAGGACTAAGCGGTCCTGTACACTTATCTAATATTGACACAAAACAAGTTCATCTTTTGCATTTCTGAAAATGGAAAATGGTGAGGCTGTGTTTTGCAAAGGAACGTTCCTCGTCCCTCTGTTTACACTGTGATTAGGTTCCTAACCCATAGGCTCCGGGAAATTAAGAGTTAGGTGCTAGGCTCACAATACAACTGCCTCATTTATCCTATTACTTAATGTGCACGACCCTGAAAGTATATATTTTAATAAAAACATTTACGCTAGCTACTAACAATCACGCTGTGATATGAGGATACTGGTGGTGTTATAGAAGTCAGCAGTTTATTTTGCCTCTTCACGTGGCATACCACCTTAAATTGATTTTCTCATTGGGCCCATAGTAAATAATAATAATTGCACTTCTAGCATGCTTTTCACCCGGGGGTCACAAAGCGCTGCATGACCGTACTTATTAATGGCGAGCGATCATAAGTGGGTTTCAGTGACAGCCACCACTCACCGACAGTGGCTGCCACGGAGAGCAATGATTCCCAATTCCATGCTTTGAAGTGTCATCGAGTCTACTTTTTTGAACAGTGAAATTGGCCCCATTGTCATGATTGATGCCAGGTAGTTATTATTGTGCCTGTTTATGTACGGCATCGCCATGGAGAGCGAGAGCTGGGGGGTTTTTTTAATGAAGAATCGAGTATCAATTATAGAATCGGCTGCTGCCAGACAATCTTAATTGGCTCCACTAGATCCACGTCACTATCACCACGCACCATAAGTGTTAAATGAAAGAGGGTCAGAGTTAACCGTGATTAAGGAGAAACTGCGTATATGGCTGACCACTTGCTGTTATAATACAAATACCAACTGCGTGTATTCACAGAAAAAGTGCGTATTATCGCCCTAATTCTAATGTGTTCCCGTGTCAACTGTATAGAGTAATATACACCCAGTGCTTTGGATAAACCCTTCAATTTAAAGTGCATTTAGAAAGTAATTGGATATAAATGTCTGTTAAAAGGTTCCATTTAGAAAAGCTGTAATGGGTAAAACTATCCTCTACACTGCAATGTAAGCCTAGATGCTGCAATACATATTAAATAATCTCTTCGTCTTGCCTGATAGTAGGCAGTGAGGGCAAAGTAAAAATAATCGTTTCAAACATTAACATTCTTTTGCTTCTCGGGCAATCTTAGGGGTATTGAAAAGAATCTTGAATTACCAATTCTTTTTGTGGTGGTAGGGTATCCTGGCAGTGAATCAATTTAGTCTATTCATGTATAATCTGTTCGTAATATAAGAAAAAAACTAAAACGTTATCTTAAATAACGCCCAGGCGCCACCGAGAACAGAAAAAAGTAACTTTAGCATTCTTGCAGCTCATTCACCAAGGTAAGCGTGGCTGGTTGAGGAGGGTGTTGACATGCCATTATACAGACTACTATGACTTTACAATAAAGGGAGCTCCAGGCGCTTCAAAATATCTGAGATATTCACATTTCTTTTGATATTCAAACGGTAGCCATAAGTGCATGTGTAAAACTTTGAACTAACTAATCCCTTAAGGCAAATTCGTGTGCATTGGAAATTGTATAGCAAAGCATGCAGATATGTCACCAATGATTCATTAGTAATGTGTCCCAGCCCATAGGACGAGGTGTTGAGGTTTGATTCGAAGTACAGCCAGAAGTAATGCAGATTAAAGGTAAATCCTATAAAGAAAAGGATTTTCCTCATACTATTTCAAAAGAGTGCTTCTCTGGGTATATTTGACAGGTGTTGATAGATGTTCCAGGAAACGTTGGGAATTAATTAACTTGAAAGAATATCCACCTAATCCTATTTCTAATAATACTCTGATGTAAATGACACGAATGAAACGTGCAGTGCCATTAAGGCTAGTTATATACAGTGGTTTCTGAAAGTTGTAGATTTAAAACCTAATATATGAACTATTATATGCCACAACAAATATATCGGTTAGCTATGCACTATGCGTATTGTCACAGTCAAGGTAAACTCTGGATTTGCAACAATGCATAATGTTGGTAAAGAAAAACGTGTATTAAACTGTGCAAGCAATATTATCACAATCTCATATCCAGCATAATGCATGGTGCATTTTAGGGGGCATCAGATTCATAAGTTCAGAGACTTCTCAGAAGTTTATTTCCCTAATAAATTCCATAAGCACACAAGTACAAACATGTGGTAATTCAAAGGCTGCACCTCAATGTGAACAAGAATCAGATACAGACATGGACAGATACACACAGACGTTGAGATAAACATGCAAAGGTATAGATGTTAGATTATACAAGTCTCTGATACTGCAGGTGTTGGTGGCTGTCGACATGTTCTGTACAAGCCAACTTACAGGGAAGGCTGTTTCCTTGTCTGAGTTGTTCCACAAAGTAGATAATAAGAATAAATCCACACACAACCAGATTTTCGAACTCCATACAGCTTGTATGAATAATAGAGTTATGTGCGAGTAGGATAGTGAATACAAGGAGTGTTGCATATATATTCAGGGACTTTTGTTCCTGGAAAGGTCCTTCTTGCTAAATGAAACCGTTAACCTTGAGCAGGAATGACGCTGCAAAAAAATCCAGGTCATGCATTTGGATAACCAGTTGATTTAAAATCAAATTCGCCTGCCATCTGGATTAATATTGCGTGACCATGGATTTATTTAAAAACTTGGAAACTGCTTGTAATAGAGTATGAAAAGTAGTCAATTGCTACAGCAAATAAATTATGATTATAAATCAAGAAAATGTGGAACGCTGTATATTGTAGTCGCTTAATCTCTCACATACCCGATTTGCCAGTGACAGATAATTTTTGTGACCATGTATAGCACAGTATTGTAACACAATGGAAAAATACTAAGTTATACAAAGAAATGCATCACTGTACCTTAGAAGTAAGCAAATGTATGCAAGACATTCGAGTGTGAGGTCAGATGTGTGAACATCTGTGGAAAATAACAGTAATACAAAGTAGACATCCTGCAGTGGGTGTGGGCGTTTAATTGGACAGGGTGGATATGTGGACGTTAGCTGTAATACATTACGTAAATGTAGTCTTTTTCTCAAGAGATGTTTCTACAGATCGGGGTTTGAGACTTATATTTCGGATACATCCAGCAAACCATAGCCATGAAAGTAAATAAGCTTCGTTGTAGAACACTGTCATTGCCTGTTTGCTTTATCAGGGATGTGGGTGAAGGGGTAGGCTTCAAGGGCATGGGAAAGGGGGCGATGAATTTAGGGTGAGCGCCAACATATCCTGGTCTTTTCCATTTTCCCATGGCACGATTACGTGTTGGCCAAAAGCACGAGTGAGTAATCTATAAATTATCTGGAGTTTCCAGCCTTGGATGCTGTGCACAGGTTGTTAGGCAATTATGCACAGAAATACGCAAACGTTGAACGGAAAAAAAGTAGTTGAAAGAAGAAATCGCTAACTCTTTAACATGGAGTTTACCACACACAGTACAGTGCATGTGAACGAACTCAAAACTTCGGTAGGATTTACGTTTGTAGTGGAATAGTGGCACAGCGGGTAACACTGCTCTGCTGCCTTGCAGCAAGAGGATTCCTGGATTCGATTTCCATCTCAGTTGCCTTTCAGCCCGGAGTTTGCTTGTTCTTTCTGGGTCTTCATGGGTTTCTACCAGGTACTCTGATTTTTCTTCCGCCATCCAAAGACATGCTGCCCACGTTACGTAGCCTGCTGACCACATTGCCCCTGGTGCCTTGCAATGGACTGGCGTTGATCTGGGGTATAGCCGCCATCCATCCATTGTTATGCCACTTATCTGGGTCCGGGCTGTGGAATCAATAGGCTTAGCAAAGCAGCCTAGACGTTCTTTTTTCTAGTACATTCCTCCAGCTCTTACCGGCAGATTCTAAGGCATTCCCAGGCCAGCTCAGAGATATCATCTCTCCATGGGTGCTGGGTCTGCCCCGAGTCTCCTTCCAGTTCGCCGTGCATGGTATACCTCCATAGGGAGGCATCTTTATCATATGCCCAAACCACCTCAGCTCACTCCTCTCAATGTGGAGGAGCAGCGGTTCTACTCAGAGATCTTCCCGGATCACTGAGATCTTCACCCTATCTCCAAGGCTGAGCCCAACAACCCTGTGCTGGAACCTCATTTCTGCCGCCTGTATACGGAACCTACTCTTTCGGTCATTATTCATAGCTCAGGACCATAGCTGGGGGTTGGAACGAAGACTGACCAGTAAAGTGAGAGATTTGACTCCAAACTCAGCTCTCTCTTCACCACGACAATCCGGTACAACGCCGCATTACTGCAAACGCTGCCCGCATCCATCGGTCAATCTTATGCTCCCTTTTACCCTCACTCGTGAACACTAACCTGAGATGATTGAACTCCTCAACTTGGGTCAGCTGCTCACTCCCCACCCAAAGGGGGCAAGCCACTTTTTTCCGGGTGAGAACCATGGCTTCAGATTTGGAGGTGCTGACTGTCATCCCCACCGTGTCACATTTGGCCACAAATCATTCCAGTGAATGCTGGAGATCACAGTCTCATGAAGCAAAGTATGGATACCACCCTCATACCCCCAAACTGGATACACCGTGACCCTCGGCTGTGCCTTAATATCATGCAAATCACGAACAGAATAGACAAGGCGCACCCTTGGTTGAGCCCAACGCCCACTGCAATCGAGCTTAACTTAATGCCAAGGATGTGAACACAGCTCTCACTCCAGTTATATAAGGACCTAATGGTGCGCAGTAATGGCCCCTGTACCCTATACTTCTGCAGTACCTCCCGCAGAACCCTTCTGGGCAAACGCTCACAAGACTTTTTGAAGTCCACAAAACACATGTAGACTGTTTCTTTTTATTCCCATCACCGCTCAAGAATATGTCAGTGTAAAAAGCTGGCCCAGTGTTCTACAGCCAGGATGGACCTGGCTGTAGAACACCGGACCAGCTTTGTTCCTCCTCAATGTGAGGCTTGACAATCGGCCAGTTCCTCCTTTCCAGCACCCTGGCAGGCTGAGCAATGGATACCACCACCCCTGTCCACCAATCCACTGATACTGTTCCCGACACCCACGTGACCTTGAAAATACGTGTAAGCCATGACAGCCCCACCACATGTCAGGCCTTCATGATTTCAAGGCAAATCTCGTCCACTCCTGCTACTTTGCCACCATGTAGATTCTGGACTACCTCAGTGACTTCCACCAAGAAGATGGACTCTGACCCCCCAGAACACTCCAGCCCTGCCTCATCCTCTGAGAGTGCATCTGTCAGGTTTAAAAGTTCCTTCCACCTCTGGACGATATCCACAGTCGAGGTCAGCACTTCCCCACCCTTGGTGATAATTGCCCTCCTTTCCCCTCCTGAGCATTGAGATGGTTTGCCAGAACTTCTTTGAAACCAGCCAAAAGTCCTTCTCCATATATTCTCCAGACTCCTCCGACACCCTGGCTTTCACTTCTACAATCACTACAGCTGCAGTGCTTCTGGCCTGCTGGTATCTGCCCACTGAATCATGGGTCCCCCATGCCAACCAAGCCTGGAAGGACACATTTTTCATCTTTGCAGCTTCCCTCACCACTGGGGTCCTTAGGTTGCCACCATAACATGTACCGACCACTTTCTGCCAAAGCTACTTGCAGCCGCTTCCAAAATGGAGGCTTTAAACAGGATCCATTTAGACTCCATGTCCTCCAACTCCTCGAGAATATAAGAGAAACCCCTCCGGAGGTGGGAGTGTGAAATCGCTCTGAACAAACCCTCACCATACGATTGGGCTTACCAAATCTGCCTGGTTTCCTACCCCGCCATCTGATCCAGCTCACCACCAGGTGGTGATCGGTAGACAACTCTGCTCCTCTCTTCCCTCGAGTGGCCAAAACATATGACCTCAGGTCAAATGAGACATCTACTGAGTCGATCATCGACCATTTACCCAAGGTGTTATGTTATCTGGTACGCTGATTGAGCCTCCTTGTGTTCGAACATGGTGTTTGTTATGGACAATCCATGACTAGCACATAAGTCCAATAACAGAACGCTGCTCTGGTTCAGAGTGGGCAGACCATTACTACCAATCACACCGCTCCAGGTTTCTCATACATTGTCCACATGGGTCTTGAAGTCTCCCAGTAGACCTATGGAGTCACAAGGTGGAGTATTTTCCAGTACCCCACCTGCTGTCTCCAAGAAGATAATGTACTCTGAACTGTCATTTTGTGCATATGCACACACATCAGTACTTCTCTCTGCGACCAAAAGTCGCATTCAGGTAACCCTCTCATTCACCGGTACAAACTCCAACTGAGTGGCACCTAGCCAGGGGCTGATGAGTATCCCCACCCCTGCCGGGCACCTCTCCCCCTGTGCAATTCTGGAGTAAACGAGAATCCAACCCCTATCCCGGAGTTTGGTTCCAGAGCTGACACTGCGTAGATGTGGACTCCACTATGTCCAGTCAGTACCTCTCAACCTCCTGCACAAGCTCTGGTTCCATACCCCCAGAGAGATGACGTTCCACTTTCCAAAATCTAGTTTCCATTGTCAAGGTCCAGCACGCCAACACCCACTCTGCCTCGGTCTGCTGCCCAAGGGGCATTGCACCGGACCCTTATGATTTGCCTTGCAGGTGCTGGGCTCATAAGGCAGTGGCCCTATGTCACTTTTTTTGGACTGTGGCCAACCGAGTTGCGTGTGTCACCCAACAATATGGCACTTGCCTTCGAGCTCTACTCCCAAGCCTAGCTCCAGAAGTGGGCCCCGATTTCCCTTGTCCAGACGAGGTTCTCTCAGCCATCGTTGTTCTTTTCATTAGGGTCGTTTTCATCGTTATTTGCTTGGCCCCCTCATCCAATCTGCCATGGGTGGTGACCGGACCAGGTGCCAAGACGCTGGACAGAATCACTCCCAAGTTCATCGAGACACACAAACCCCTCCACCACGTTAAGGTTGTGATTCCAGGCGGAGAGTGGGGAGGTATAGCCTTTGTGCCCTAAATTTTCTGGGGTAGTCTCCAGTGCCTCATTACCTTCCATATGATTAAGCAGGTACTAATAAATAACGCATAAAAATATTAATATATTACCTTGGTGATTCAGTCAAGGCAGTAGTCTTAGAAGATAAGCTCTTATGTATTTGTGGCTGGTTTGACATTTGTCCAGCTAGTTTGTTCAATGCTGGAGTGAACTGCTCACAATCAGAAGTTTGCAAGTTGGGCAATGACTTCGCCCATCACCCCTCTATGGTTGGTAAAATCGGTACCACGTGGCAGTGAGGTCTGCAGCGGTTGTTTTGAGAAACTATTCAGTACCATAGGAATGTATCGTTGGCTTCGCTGAGCGCTGTCTCGTTGCTCGTTTTAAGCAACAAATCCATCTTTTTGAGGAAAATGTAACTTCTCTTTCATTCAGTAGAACGTTTCCCATGACTATAATGTCAGATGAGTCAGAACACATACCATAACACCCCGATTTAATGGCTGGGTGTGGTGGCACAAGCCTGCAACCCAGTGATTTGGAACAAGGGTTAATGGATCACATTGGAGATCATATCCACGGGACACCTACATGCAGGAATAAAAGCTATCCACGGGGAAAATGTTGGCACATAGACTGCACCTGTTAGTAGGGCATCAAAAATAATTCCACTGAAACATAGCACAGTAATCCAACTAGCTTTGCTGACATAATTACACCTTTTACAACAGCTTTACTAAACAACATACACTAAAACAATAACTTTTAAAACAGATGGACAATACAACTCGAGTGCTTCACACTTCCGATCGAGAAGCTCGTCGTTTTCCTGAGAATTTAAAAGTAGAAAAACATCCGCCAGTGTTTGTGAGGCACTGCATGTTTGCTCGGTTACAGCAGTTTTAAGACATTGTCCTCTTTCAGTCACCCTGTACCAACCGGTTATTATTAGATTGTAAAGCTGCAACTACGACTTAAACTGTGTGCAACGCATTAAACGAATCATTAACCCAGAAATGTGTTTGTCCTTTTCACTGACCTCAGCTTGGTGAGTTTCTGTAACACGTAACATTAAATAAAATTCAGTTTAACCGTAGCATGTAATAACCGGTAAAAGTTGCAATCCTGCAGTTACTTTCTCACACCCCTGCTGGTGGAAAGGCCTTTACTGCAGGGAGTATTAGAGCCCTTTCCAGAGGGTCATTGGCCAGACATGTTGGAAGAGGTGTGAATACCCTCACTTAACCCCACAACGCATCATCCACCAGTCACCTGAGCTGTAACATTCACATATACTGCACTGCTGGATGGAGAGGGGCCAGGGATTTAAAAAAAAAAACGATATTTCGAAGAACCTCGACCACATGTAAAATGTGGTGTATTTTTCTTACTGCTGTATATTTCTCTTGTAACTTGCTTATACCTCCCGTCGCCAGCTCTTAAAAAGGGCTACATAGCTCCTTCCAGCTTGAATACATACTGAATGGCGTGACAAAACATCGGCGAATGGGAGGTGACTAGCAGGGAAGGGCAGCCTGAGGCCATTCAGTGACAAAAGTTTTAAGTTAGAGACCAAGGCCGTAATCATCATCTACTTGCACCTAAGGTATCAGTCGTCCTATAGGTGCTCTCGTAACATGAGATGGGTGTGGGAAGGGAGCATGCTTACCATCCTGTTTGGAGAGACAATAATGAACAAGCCCGAGCGATGTAGTGCAGAATACATTGCAGTGGCATTTACACCCATGTTTGATATGGCAGCAGGCCTAGGGCCTGCCCACTCACTCCACCCCGAATAACCCCAATTATTTGGAAGAGTTTGCCGAATACCTCAGTTTATCTGTGGTCACGACCCCAGATAATTGGATGGCCATGCCCCCCCCCGCGCCAACATTTAAAAGAATGTGGTTTTGACAACCACAGAAAGTAAATTTACGGATTATGGATATTCGGGTGATGGGTAAAAAGGAGTTTTGACTAATTATTTTACAGGGACCAGGTCAAAATTACGTGCAGTTGTGAATGTAATGTTATCAAAAATGGTTTGATCACTGGCATAAATACAGCGATGGTCTTAATACTTAAACATCTACAGTAGTTGCATCATTCAAATTATAACATTAAAATACTGGACCCAACAGTGACCCTTGATGAATCAACTACGTAATTGCTGATGCAAAGTCCCTTGCTGCTCAGCCATGTCCTCTGCTTGCCCTTTGAAGGTCAAGCCCTTGGTTAATTTATGCACCATTTGATTTTGATTCGCGAGCCAACCCTGCAGTGTCTGTTACCAGAAGCTTACACCCTTTTTTTGTAATAAGTTATTTCAGTTGTTAAAGACCTAATGAAACACCCTACTCCTAATTGAACGAAATTCGATTGTTGTACAACTGTGCAAAAGGCACCTCCGCAGCCTAATATATTTTTATTTTTTTAATTGGTGGTATATATACACGAAACAGTACTTAGTTAAATATGCCGTGATTTTCCCATTATGTACAATTGCTCCATGATGCACATGCCACAGTTTTCTTCAACTACGCAATGAACTGGAGCTGGGTTTTGTATTGGAGTGGTCACTGTCCGTTGCTGGATAAAGCCCCCCCCCCACCTTCCCACGCCTGGGGCTGTTTGACCCCACTTCTCGCTGGCCAGTGCAGGTTGGTGACAGGTTCAGATATCACTCGCCACTGATGTTTAACTGTGGTCAAGATTTAAACGTGAGTTACCAGGTTTATGGTATAGTGTGATAACCACTGTATCACCACTCCATCACTATCAGATGACGTAATTAAATAACAATTCCAGAAGCTGTATCCAGTGATATGAATAGCTGTGCAGGAAAACCTTTCTATAGGGGTACAGTATTTCCGTTCCATTGAAATAAACGTTGAACTGTACGGTTTTTGTTTTTGCAACCACACTTGCAAAAATCAACGATGCCAGTTTTCACGAGTCATCTGTCTTCCCATTCCTCTTTGGTCTGCAATTCTACTTGTCTCTCCCAAATGTGGCTGCGTTTGTGAGAATGTCTAAAAGGTCATGTCATTAGTTTAAGTAAAGTCACAAGAAGGTACAGTGTAACGAATAGCCACCATTAAAGTGTTGGTCCTGAATTTAAAGCAATGAAACCGATGTTTTCATAAATTATGGCATTGCTGCTGGGACACTGTCACAATGGTGTGGCAGTAACTGATTATTGTCATAAAAGCCAGAAATGAACAAGAGAGAAAAAAATTCAGGGCTTTTTAAGAGACCCAAATACCTTTCGTTGCCGTTCCAGTGATTTTTTTTTACACACAACTGTTAATCACATGACTAAAGGGCCAACTCATCAAATAGCCAGCAACAAACAGCAACAGATAAGGTATATAATACTACACTGGATAACTATTACAATACACAGTACGGTATAAAATTCACGTATGACTTGAAATAGCCGTAATGTTCTTTTTAAATACTGTTTTCATAATGAAGTTAAGTCGTGCACATAATTTGACCTTTAACAGAATTTAATAGTTCTAGGCAAGAGATAGGTGCTGCGTTGTCGGCGTTATTTGTGAAAATGGTTCTTAAACGAGCATTACATTTTCGCTGGACATTGTTTACACGCATTGTTGGAGGTTAATCCACAAAACAAAGACCAGCATCCATTAATAGATCTGAATGATAGTGTGAGGCCTCGTTTTCTGTCACCAGTGAGGCATTGTGAGCAGATGTTATTCAGTGACCCGGCATATCTAAAATAATACGTACCAGTCATAAAATATACTGGCAGCAGCGTGGCGCAGTGAGTATGATATTGGCACTTCTGGAGCGCTTTTCACCCAAGGGTCACAAAGCGCTGCACAGAACTGTGGACAGAGCATCATGTCAACAGCATCAGTGTAGATGTGGTAACATCTGTGCCTCAAAGAACAAAACTTTTGCCAGAGGTCGTTCGGTTCTCTGGGCGGCAGGGTGGCCCAGTGGGTAGCGCTGTCGCGTCACAGCAAGAGGGTCCTGGGTTCGAATCTCGGCTAGGGTGCCTTTCTGTGTGGAGTTTGCATGTTCTCTCCCCGTGTCGTCGTGGGTTTTCGCCAGGCACTCCGGTTTCCTCCCACAGTCCAAAAACCATGCTGCTGCATAAGTGAATTGCCTTATAGACTAAATTGCCCTCAATGATGTCCGGTGATGGACTGGCGTCCCATCATGGGTATATCCTTGCCTTGCGCCCTGTGTCTGCCGGATAAGGCTCCGGCTCACCGCGACCCTGTACAGGATTTAGCGGTTTCTGATCATGAGATGAGATGGAGCTGTTAACGCTATGGGTACTTCTGCGTGGGTCTCCGCCAGATTCTCCAGTTTCCTCCCACAATTAAAAAAAAGACTCATTAATTCATTTGCCGATCACATCATGATATACAGGATACAATGTCCGACCACATAGATGGATTAACTTTGTTGTCATACCGTGATTTACCGTTTGTCGTTGCGTACATGCCATTCTCTCCACAGCTCTGTGCAGCACGTTTTCACCCTCGGGTGAAAAGCTCGCCAGAAATGCAATTATTATTAATAATATACAATAACAGTACATAGAGGAACGAAATTACGTTTCTCGTGGTCCCGGTGCAAAAACAAAATAAGGCTGAATTCAGATTTCAGCAGTATAGGGCAGAACATGCGGATGGTATGGACATAGTGGAGTAAAGTGGTCCGTGTAGTTATGCATAAATATATTTAGGGGGGTGGCGCATCTGTATCTTGCTTGTTATGATGACGAGGGGCAGGGTGGTATTGAGTAACCTGATGGCTTGGGGGGGGAAGAAACTGTTGCAGAGTCTGGTAGATCTGGCCTGAATACTGACTGCTGCAGACTTGTGTGTGCAGCACCTCACCATTCTCATCTCCTTTTAAAAATGGAGTTTGATTCCTGCTGTGTTTTCATTAGCCACAACTCACTTCCATGCGACGTACAACACCTCACATAGCGTGTGCAAACTTTTCCCTTAAATGCGTGGGGGGGTCCCTCAACAAGTTCGGATGGGAGACTTCTCCGGGAACGTCTGCCATGCGCATCTTTCTCTCACCACCACCACTTTCTCTCGCCACCACCGCCGAATCTGCGCCTCGTTCCGCGCTCAACATGTCACCGAAATAACAAAACGTCCCCTGGTGTTGATGCAGGTTTTCACGGATCGCGATGGAGAGAGCAGCTTTTCGAAGCAATCATCAAAACGTCCCTTTGTGGAAAATATTTTTCATTGCTGATATGCAAACCTTTACGTACAACACCAACAACTTGCACGCAATCTCACACGCCTGCTGCAAACAAATCCCACGCTCACAGCGTGCAGACTTCCAATCGACATGAGTGTATAATAGAAATACAATGCCAACACCGAGGCACATATGGGTGTCAATATTCTGCAAATTTGGTGTGTTTTACTGTTGTACTTGCTTACCCATAAAAGCATTACGCCGAATCTCGTGAATCTTTTTGAAACAACTTTGAGTTGATTCATTTGTGGGCAGTTTTTTTGGGGGATTTTGAAAAATTGAGACCATTATGTGGTCAAGCAAATGGCCGACTCTTGTGAGTGCCTTCATGGCATCTTAAACATCCAGTGTCAGGCAGACGGGGGAGTATTTCATCCACCCACAGTGTGAATCAAGCTGCTGGATTTATACAACAAGCCGCAAATGCGCGCTACTGCTAGGACTTGTTACCGACCCGAAGGCTAAGCAGTCACTGCCTCGTCAATAATCTAAGCTTGTGCTATGAAAGTATATGGTGGAGAACTGGATACATGATTTTAAAAATAATGTGATAGAAAAAAAAGGTCGGACACAGTGACTAAGGCATAGAGCACAAATGCTATTTTCTAAAACCGTTTAGTGTTTACGGCGGATTCAGAGACCAGTCCTCAGTGAATGTTTTGTAAGAAGTTGTACGATATGGAAAAAATCAACATCTGACAGCACACTCGGTTTCAAGAATATTTTCCCAAGACACCCAGTTGAGACATTGTTTAAGTGACCTTGCTCATGGCTTTGTCTGTGAGGCCTGGCTTGCCTATGCCAAGTTTAGAGTCTCCCTCTCATGTAAATATTTTAAAGTGAATAGATTTCCTTGCATCTTTTAAAGTTGAAAGTTAGTCACGCGGTAGGCCGATGGCATTGTAAAGCACTTTGTAAATGAAAGCACTACATGATGATTAAAATGCTTCCTTATGAGAAGAGTACTCTTGGTAAAACTAATACTGATTTAGCATTGCCTCATATGTTATTGTTTCGTTTTTAACAGCACATGAAAGCAATAAATACAAAGGAATACCCAGATTTGTTTGCTTTGCAGTAGTTTCCCTGATTGAGACCTAATGGCAATGTAAGCATCTGTGATTTAACCAAGTTGGGTTGACTGAAAACCAAACACATTTACATGATTTACTCTGTTGAGGATTACAATCTTTTAAATTCCTATCTACAGGAAGCCATTAAACGATCACAGGATCACTGAAAATCACATCAACTGAAAATAATATTCTATTGTTTAGACAGATATTAATGACATCAGTAGAAGTCTCGTGTACCACATTTATACTATTTAATAGCATTGACACACCTGCTGTATGGCACATAAAAATGCAAGGGTTATTTGATAATTCTTAGAGAATCGTGGAGGTAACACAGCCAACATTAGCTGGTTTTGGTGACTTATATTTGACAACTACCGCAGCTGTTGGTTCTTAATCAGGTTTACATGTTTTAGTCTTTCACTTAATGTTTATGCACATTGCCAGAAACGCAAATAAAGCGCATCACAGAAATATGGAAGTATTTTCCCCTTGCATTCATGGTAACGGTGGGTGTCATTTTCCTGTTTACTCAATAGTATTTGGTCTCTTTTGTTCAGCCGTCATAGACCTAATGTCCAAGGGCAAATGTTATTCATAGCAAAGCTAGTCATCATTACAAACAGGTAAAAATGGACACGCTTTCATTGCCAAATCGTTTTGTATTAAAAAATATATAAATTTATTTCTGTGAGTATATTGTTTTATTTGGGAAACTGAAAGGAGTACTGTAATTGGTTGAAATTGTTTTATATAAATGCGTGTATCACATTTCACACCATTGGTTTCGTGTCACTATCCCTGTTTGTTGTTAGTCTATCAGAATAAAAACATGATGAAGCATATTGCCAAAGGGGTTTGTCCACGTACCTCATTCATGGGTGTGTATTGCAACCAGTCGATTGACAGCCAAAATGTGAATTTGAATCAGAATTTACGTAAAAACATTTCTGAGCACAGGTCAGTACATTGCTGTTGTTTAAACTTAGTTGTGGAATTAGGTACTGAAAATAGAGTGGATGACTCTCTATGGCGTGCAAAACTCCTCTGCTGTCTCTTCTCCGTTGGTGACATGTATAATCGTGCCGAGCGGTTATTTTAGAACAAGGAGCTGGGTACGGGGGTCCTCATTTGTCACAGTCGAACTCTAACGCAAATCACCTTTTATTATGGTAGACTCAAAGAACAAAATGTAACTGCTACCCCTTAAATGTCTCATTTTTGTCATAAAAACAAAGTTGGAAAATAGCGGTGGCGCTGTGATTAGTGTGCTGCACTATAAATTTAGGACCGTGTCTCAATTTCTGGCCATGCTTAACATAAGTCAGTCAATCGTTATACTTTTGCCAGGACATTAAATATATTGAGAGAGATTATAAACATTTCCTCTTTTGCAAGTGTGACCAGAGTTACAACAAGTAACTTTAAATGCATTACACATCATTATAGTCATTATTTTTCTTTAATTGATCTACTCTGATACTGTTGCTGACATGCCATTCTCTCCACAGGTCTGTGCAGCACATTGTGACCTTCGGGTAAATAACGCTCTAGAAATGCAAATATATATTTTTAAAATATAACTTCAGAGTACATTTTACAGTAGAAGTATAATAATACATTTATTAGGAAAGCTGAGTCGCACTTTTCCTTATTAAACATACAAGAAATGCGTAATTTCTGGAAAGAGATTAGGCAAATGCTGTAGAGGCAATTAAAACAAGCACAGTCTTATCAAGCCATGTATGGTATATATGTTTTAATCAAATCATATCAGAATTGGTGCAAACCAACATAGTTAAGTGTTATCAGAAACGACTCGTAACCCCAGTCTCGTCTTGGTGAGGACTTACTCAACTGGTGGATTGAGAATAGCTGATTTTAACAATTTCTTAATTATTACTTTTCAAAGTCGGTTCTAGTTTGACTGGATTTAAATTGTACCACATGGCACAGCATCAGTATTCATGAAATACCTTTTCAAGTCAGGCAATGTGTGTGTGTGTGTGCAGGCAAGCCAGCTTGGTCACACGGGCCTGTGTCATTGTCATCATTTATTGCCTTGCCTTCAAAATAGCGTGGTGATTGCTGACAATGTAACAGAAGGCCACAATGGCAACCTGATTTTCAATAAAAGCATAGATGCTTACGGCGCGGATTTCCCCCGATAGTCTTTTGAAGTCACTGACCTCATCAGACGATTCTTGTTTGGTCATCGACGCAACCAAATTGGTTTGATTTCCATCTCATTTGTTAAGAGTGCCCAAGCATTTTCAATCGTCACGCCTGCTGTGGGTTAAATGCCTGCGATTCAACTGTACTTGCCGTGATCAACAAATAGCACAGCACAGGCTGTAATAGTAATAATTGCATTCTTAGTGCGCTTTTCACCCGAGGGTCACAAAGCGCTGCACAGAGTTGCAGAGAGAACTGTGCAGTTTGTTTATGCAGTGGCTGCTGAACACAGCACAATACAGTTCTTTCTCAATTATCCGTGTGCAGATTAACTGTGCTTAGCCAAAAGAATTGTAAATAAATACGGTAATTATAATTTTGTGCACGCTAGTTTATTAGCTGCTCTAAAGTCTTGGAACGGCAGTGGCTTATTATCGCCCACATGACTACAAACCCATACACAAGTGGACTGATTATTTGACGAAACAATAATAACACAAAACGTCATACCTTCCACATATATGGTTTGTATAGACTAATTTACATACGCATTGCATTAGCTCATCTCATTGTCAGAAACCGCTTAGTCCTGTACAGGGTCGCGGTGAGCCGGAGCCTATCCCAGCACGTACAGGATGCAAGGCAAGGATGGGACGCCAATCAATTACCGGGCACTGTGGGCAATTTAGTCTGCAAGCCAATTAACCTATGCAGCTGCATATATTTTGGACTGTGGGAGGAAACCGGAGTGCCCGGCGAAAACCCACGTGGAGAACTCGCAAACTCCACACAGAAAGGCACCCGAGCCGAAATTCGAACCCGGGTCTATTTGCTGTGAGGCGACAGCGCTATCCACTGGGCCACCGTGTCGCCCTATACATAAGTGGGCTGATTATTTGACAACACAATAAAACAAAATACCATACCTTCCACATGTATGGTTTGTATAGACTAATTTACATACGCAATGCATTAGCTGTGTTTTTCATTTATCAATCACGTGTGTAAAGCGCTGTAGAAGTGCAATTATTATTATTCTCGAAACAATTGTTCCCCAGTTACCCTGGATAACCGAATTGACTATGCATCAGCTCTTTGTTTTTTAATAATCTAACAGATGTGCTTTTGTGTGGATAGAAAAGCGTGGATTTTCTTCTTTAAAAAAAAAAGGATGGTACGATATATGAGCTGAGCCATTTACAGACCGTGGCTTTGCGCCATAATAATGTCACAACACGCGTAACGATAGCACCACAATTTGTGTGTAAACAGCGGAAGAGCTTTGCATGCAGCTACTATGTCCCAATATGGTTTCCTTGTACAAAATTATCAATCTTGTAAATGTTTAATGTGCTTATTTAAAGCACATGTTTCGATTAAGATCACAAGGGAGATGAACTTGTTATACCCACCGAAATATGATGGTTTGAATGACTATTTCAGTGTATATTTGTGAAGCATTTAATATTTGCTTTAAAGTTCTTGAGGCCTTCACTGTACTGTATTAAAATTGGTATGTATCACGTTCATCTTTGCTAAGGTTGAAAATTTAAAGGTTTAGCCTTGTAAAAGTATTATTTTATCAATCTTACTGTATAATTATTAGAGCATGAATTACCATGTGTTATTTTCTCAATGCTGTAACGTAAAAACATGCGCATTAGGTCAGTGTCAATATTTAAATGTCAAGTTAAGAACGATATTTCAAAAAACAAACTAGGATTTTTTTCGTAAATAATCCACGTGCCTCAATGTTAATAGGGCTTGAAATTGCAACCATTCATGCATACACTTGAAAATGCACATCACCTCTCCACATTTTCTTAATGACAATGATTGTCATAATCAGGAGCAGCAGCCATGGTAAATCCACGTTATCACCATCCCTCATTGCCTTGCAGTACCACAATTTCCTTCAAGTCCATAATGTTCAGTCCTGCGTATTGGCTGATCTCAGTGCTCCGTCTCAGCTGTGGTTATCTTCATTCCTTTGGCTGCCATACTGTCGCCAGTCACTCAGCGATGTGCCCTGCCCAGACCCAATTACTTTTCTTACCCATCAATGTAATGTCTATTTTGCATAGTCTGTGTCGGCATCAACTATCTAAAGTGTTGGTGTTGATAAGTCTGACCCACATAGCGTCTTTCCTGATTGGGAGCCAGCATCTGCAGAAAGGATGACACGAAGTCACATCCCCTCTGCCAGTTGATGCACTCCTATCATGTGACTGCCACCATCATCACTTATTCTCTCCACACACGCTGTTCGTCAGAGGGGTCCACACTCTGTAATGTGATGTTGAAATGTATTTATTTTCATCAGCAGTCATGATGCCTCCAGCTTCATGTCTTCCACATGTTCTGCCTCTTGTGTTATTCCCGGCATGCGTTTATATATATATATATATTTGTCTGTGCACATTTGAGCAGTGTTTCAATATTCACAGTGTTTGTCATCCTCATAATGGCAAGTACTTTGTGCTTGTTGAACAGAGTTCTTTATGTACATTAGTACTGTACGTTGCTTTTAATTAGCATGTACATGTAAGCAAAAGAACTGGAACCTGCTTTTACCGTACTACTTCAGTGTTTTATAATAGTAATTGCATTTGTCCAGCGATTTTCACCCGAGGGTCACAAAGCACTGCACAGAGCTGCAGAGAGAATGGGATGTCAGCAACAAAACGAGATAAGAACAACAAATCAGTAACAATAGCGGGGTTTTTTTGTTACAAATTTGAGCTGTAGAGAGAACGGCATGTCAACAACAACATCAGAACAGTTCGCTGAAAGCTGCTCTCTCGAGACAGCCGCGTCGATAGCTTCCCCTCTCCATCTCGCGTTGTTTCTCCTCACGTTCGAGGCATCCGCAGGCACGAGGTGGAGAGAGGAAGTGAACGGCGCGGCTGTCCTGAGAGAGCAGCTTTGAAGCAATCGTCATGCATCGAGCCGTGAAAAACTACATCATTGCAGTTAACCGAAAGTCGAATAATCGCGATGATTTAAAGATGGACGTAAAGTAAGCGATGAATAAGATCATTGTTCAGCAAACAAGAACGGAATAAGTGTTCACATGCAGGCGCAGGTCGGCAACACGCCATCATCCCAGCATGACAGTGAGCCGCGTCAACAATGCTAATAGGAGGACTTTGAAAGCCTTACGGGACAAGTGAGCCTCAAGACGGGATTTCAGGATGCCTAGAGACTCAGCTGACCGAATATCTAATAGAAGAGCATTCCAGAGTCTGGGAGGCGCGTGCGAGAAGGCTCTTGTCACCCATCGAATGGTGGTGTGATCTGGGCACATGCAGCAAGCCCGTATTAGAAGATCGAAATTGTCGTGTTGAAGATGGTGCCTAAAGTAGGTCACGGATGTATGTTGGAACAGCTCCAGTGAGAGCCTTGTTAGTGAGAAGGAGGATCTCGAATTCAATCCTATGTTTAACCAGTAACCAGTGGAGAGACATCATTACTGGGGATATGTGATCGTGGATGAGTGTGCGAATTGCAGTAATCGATTCGTGAAGAAATGAAGATGTGTATTAGCTTCTCAGCAATAGAGGGTGACAGGATGTTGTGCAGTCTGGCTATGTTTCTGAGATGGAAATAGGCTACCTTCGTCACCTTGTTGATGTCTGTCTCGAAGCTGAGTGAGGAATCAAAGTCACTCCTAGACTCCGGACTGCCTGAGCAACTTCAGTTGTCTGGTCGTGAAGCATCAATTGGATGGGTTCAGCCTTGGACAATTTGTGCGCGGTTCCAACAAGCAAAACTTCTGTTTTGTCACAATTTAGTTTTAGGAATTTTTAATTGAGGAGGCAGGCCTTCGGAGTTGACAGTGAGGATGACATGCAAAGACCAGACGCATTGATGGATGGCTTTGTGTGGACATACATTTGGATGTCATCGGCATATCAATGGTAGCTGAGATTGAGGCTGCACAGGATATGGCCAAGTGGTTGTATGTAGATGCTGAAGAGGAATGGGCCAAGAACTGAACCGTGATAAACTCCAGACAAAACAGGATGGATCTCCGAGTTTTGAGCTCCGAGGCTGACGAACTGCTTCTGGTCAGAGAGGTAAGAGGTCAGCCAGTGCAGGACACTGCAAGAGACCCCTATACCCTCCAGTCGCTCAAGTAAGATCGGGTGGTCAACGACATTGAACGCAGCGCTCAGGTCCAGGAGGACAAGAATACTGGGCAAGCTTTCATCAGCAGTGACGAGTAAGTCTTCAACTACTTTGACCAGAGCAGTTTCCGTACTGTGGCCGAATCTGAACCCAGATTGGAAGGGATCGAGGAGGTCATTGTTGAGAACGTGTTTTTTGGAGTTGCATGGCTATCCCACGTTCAAGGACCTTAGAGAGGAATGGTAAATTTGAGATGGGGCGATAATTTTCAGGGATGTTGCAATCGAGGCCAGGTTTTTTAAGCAGAGGGGTAACTGCGGCACATTTGAGTAGTGGGGGAACGATGCCAGAGCGAGGTGATTGATTAAAGAGATTAGTGATGCATGTGGCAATGGGTTTAAAATTTGCCCGCATGATTTTGGATGGGAAGGAGTCCAGGGAGCAGTTTGTTGGCCAAGATCCAGTAATGTATGAAGAGATATCGGATTCTGATATCTCGGAAAATTCCTGGAGTTTTGAGATCAAGGTAGGTGGAGGAACATTGGTTGAGGCTGCGTAGAGACATGGTGGGCTTCGTTTATTTCTGAGAAACTAAGTCAACTGATCCACCTGATATTTATTGGTGAAGAGAGGTAAGAGTGATTGACTGGTTGAACAAAGGAGCCGATTAATGGTCGAGAAAATAATCTTTAGATTGTTGCAGGTATCATCCAGAATGCTGGAAGAATGGTTGGTGGGGGCACAGTCAAGTACCTTCCGGTAGTAGTTTAGCTGTTCCTTAGAGATCTGAGCATGAATAGTGCAGACAGATTTTCTCCAAGTCCGTTTGGCCCTGCGTACATCAGCAGTATACCAGGGGGTTGGTTTGACGCCTGAGACACAGCAAGATTTTAATGGGGCCAAATCATCCCATATGATTGATAGCAGGCAGTGAGTGATGAACTGTTGATATCTGCGGTGAATATGTCTGGAGTGGGGGCGTTAAGGTTTTGAAATTGGTTTTGCGCTTAGTAATGGAAATGGGAGGCGGTATTTGAAGATCAAACCACACAGCGAAGTGATCAGACGGATCAGGATCAGTGACGAACAAGATGGTTACTGACATGCCCCATGAGAAAACCAAGTAGAGTGTGGCCACATCTGTAAGTGGCAGATGTCACGTGTTGAGTGAAACCAAGTGAGTTCATAGTGGCCATGAGATGCCTTGCAAGAGGGCTCGTTGGAGAGTCAACATGGATGTTGAAATGGCCAAGAATCAGGATCCTTTCAGAACTGACGCACAGCCTATAGAAAGCAGCTCAGACAGTTCATTGACAAAAAAAAGTGAAGGCTCCAGGTGGACGGTAGAGTAGCACCAACTTCACAGGTTAAGCCAACCTCCAATCCAGAGACCTATGCTCGAATGAATTGAAGGTCGGCGACAGAACCGGTCGGATGTCGGCAGTAACACTGTGGAGAACTGCAAGGCCGCCACCACGGCCATAGGAACGGGCCTTCTGATGGAGTGCAAAGTCTCACATTAGAGCCCTATTCAATGTGAGAAAATCATCTTGATGGTGCCAGGTTTCTGTTTGGCAGAGCAGTTGTCTTGTAACATTTAAAAATGTTTTATGACATGTTGGACGTAACTTTTACTTTGCTCATATTTATATATAGCCCCACTTATACAGCTCTGTCTGTTAACATCATCAATCATTTTCAGTAGTTAATTAACATAGGATGTTCTCATGGCTGTACTGTCAGAAAATCTGAAATGGTTCAAATTTTTGCCATTAATCTTCATTGTATTTAATTTCCTATAATCCAATACATTTACCACCATCGTATTCTGATCTTGTTAAACAATTTATATGCATGTGTTAAGAAAGTAATTGTCCTGCAATTGCTCAGTCGCTTGTCTCATTTTTTATACAGATAATTGGCAGTTGCATCATTGCAGAGCTGAGGCACAATATTTAATTCCTGTGTACACATATTGTAAGACGGTCCGTGAATTGTGATCCAACATATCCACCGTTTATTTATATAGAAATTGGACATAAGCGATTGAACAATTGCAAGACAATTACTTTCTTGTCACACGCATCTAAAATGTTTCTCAAGAACAGAATACGATGATTGTAAATGTATTGGATCGGTACCACTTATTTGATGTCTACTGTTCTGCGTGGGTTTGCTTCGGGTACTCCAGTTTCCACCCACAGTTAATTGGCCAATAACATAATATATATTGATGCAGTGTCTGGCGGATAGGCGCCGGCTGACCGCGTGTCTACCTTCCCCCCCCCCCTGCCTCCTCCTGCAATGTCCTCACGCCTCTGAATGGTTTCCGAACAAATGCTTTTAACGTTGAACTAATGCTGTGCACGTTATAAATTGTGAACATTTTTTTGTTATTTAAATTATGTAATTGGGGTTAAAGTACTCTTCTGGTGCCCTCTCAAGGATTGTAACCTTCAGGGTTATGGCCACAAGCGTATGTATGGTTGTGCTAAAATACCACTTCGGTGTCTTAAAATAGATTGTTATACAGCACTATGGTTGCTGTTCCGCTGGTATTTAGGGGGGGGGGGCTCGTAACTTTGACCTATGTTATGAAATGCTTCAGATCGAAAAGCGCTTCAAAAACCGATTGAAACTCACTATGGCAAAGCAGAGCATAAGGGGATGTAAAATAGTTCAACATGATGACATTACTGTATAACTTTATTTCAAGTCCACATTGGCCGGCGTGCATCGTACATGGGCCGCACAGAAGACAGCAGTGATTTATGTTGAGGAAGGACGCAAGCTGCTCAGTGCCAGTCTTGGAGACGCTGGCAGAACGAGTGGGATAATATTATTGCGGTCTGGAAAGCAAATAGAATGAAAACTATGATTTTTGTTCAAGCTGAGACACGGAGGTATGTTGTTTCAATACAATATACTGATATAGATTTTTACAGCTCGATGGATGATTGCATACTAAGGCTGTTTTTTTTTCAGGATAGCCGTATCGATCGCTTTTCCTCTCTCCATTGCGACGTTTTGCCTCCCACATTGGGAGGCATCTTCAGGCGTGCTGAGACTGTCTACGAAGTGACAATACACAGTTTTCACTAAAGCATATCATGCTATTTAAATCTTGCTTCAAATAATACTGCAAATGCTATTTTGTAAACATTTGCATAATACCTGAATGCTGTATGTGGTAGAGTACAGTTAACACGTTGGGGTCTAGCTGTATTTGTTTTGTTTTGGACGTGTAGAAGTATTGTTGTGTGTGTAGTTTGTTTAGTTGTGGCACAACACGATCTCACGTGGGCACGATAGCACATTCACCCAAGGAGCACCGTGAAGGACGTGATGGGAGAGGCTGCTCTGATAACACCTTGGCAGCTCCTGTGGTGCCAGTGTCTCGAGACACAAGGCAAGAACTGCATATATTTCGAGAATGTGTATATACTTGAAACGTTTTGCCATCTTTGGTAATATCTGGCCAAGTACCACTTTTGCAACGTGTTTAAAAAAAGATGAGATCAATTCATTCCAAAGGCCATTTTTTCTTTAACGCAACAGATTATTAACGATTTAACTAAGTTTGACCATGAAGGTTCTGTATCTCTAAAGCACTCTCAAAACTGCTGCAGTGGTAATATACATACAGTAGTACAGTTTAAAATCTACATTACCAAAACAAACCTTACTCTTGACAGACATGGCCAAATTGTATACGTATTGAAAAACTATACGACCCAAAAATCATCAACCATGACCTATTCACCGCTAGATGGAGGGCAGCAGTCGCCATATCAAAAATAAAACAAACGAAACCGTCCATAGACACGCTGCTCAGATTGTCCTGCTGAAATTGCCTCCAGCGCCCTGAGATGTTGCAACTTGCTTACCCCTGCCCCGCTAGACAACCGGTAAAATTGAGCTACACATCTCAAAGGTTCATTCCAGCTGGGGTAAAAACCGACTGACCGTGCATCACGCGTAAAGCAGTCATACGATCACACACACACACGCACACCCGCTCTAAACAAAAGCGAGGGGAAAATCATTTAAATAGATGATTCCGCCCGCAGAAGCGTGCGGCGGTTGTTATATATTTTTTTATAATTCGGGGCTCAGCGAATGGCAGGGGCCGAATTAGTGCGGCGCCGCACGCTCTGATGATGATGATGAGACGACGTGAGCGATCATGTGACAGCAGCGCTCTGCTGGCAACTGCTCTCGGTGGCGAGGCTCTTCGCCGGCTATTAATGGGCACCGGGGGTTAACGTCCTGGGATTGGATCCAGCGACAGGCAGTCGGGCTACAAATACGGGCGCCCAGGAGATGTTCTTACAGCGACCGCTACGTCGCAGTTAATGTTACCGTGTCCATCCGGTGTTGCTTCGAACGGTTGCTCGCGATCATTGTATGTTTCTGTCAACTGCAATATTTGACGGCTTGGTCAACGCTTTGACATCGCTTCTGTCTGCTGACAAATATTGGTCTTGGCGTCAAAAGATCTCAACGGAAATTTTTTTTTTAAATATTATCACGCGAAGTTTCTCACCACTCCAGCCGTCTTCATGCAAGGTAATACAAGCAGCGCAGCCACACCGTGAAACTTGTGCCATTTAATTGTTAACTGTGTTTAGATTGTTCATGATTCTGCTGTATGCTGAAGCGGTGGGAGGTGGAATTGTAAAATTACTTAGTGGTTACTTTTCACGTTACGCGTCCGATTTGTGTGCGTTTGTGTGTTTAGAGAGTGCAGCTGTGCATTTAATGTTGTGACATAAACACGTACACAGGTTAAAGGGATGCAACTGCTTACTAAAAAGTGTCTTAACTAGTCTTTGCAGTGCGAGGTATTCAGTAATTTACACAATTCGTAATGGGTCGTTTAAGAATAGACAAAAATCCCAGTGAGAATAATGAAAGGCAAATGTTGTGACAGTGTACAGAAAGCAATATAAATAAACTCATGGGGAAATAATTCGTTATATTTTGTAATTCTTAAGAACCTTTTATTTTAATTGAAGATTCTACAGTGTGTGTGCACGTGTGTGTGTGTGTGCTGTCTAAGCGCTGGACTACAAACCCGGCGAGCCGAGTTCGAATCCCGCTCACCGCGAACACCGGTGACGATTTTCTGAACCGGTCCTGGGCCTCCCCTAGGTCTACTCAGCCTCAAATGAGTACCTAGTGCGGTGTAAACATTACCACTAGGGAGACAAAGGCGGCCGAGCGTGATGCTCGTCACCGACCTCCGTGTGCCGTGTCGACCTTCATGGGTGCTCGCTAATGGCACTTGACCCTACAGTCTGTTAAGGCTATACGGAGTATCTTTGTTTGTTGTATGCTGTACATGGAAAATGTTTCCTGAGAGAGGTTTTTGAAACATTTTCATATTTTACTGGGATAATATAAAATGTGCTAAGTTCACGTTAATCCATTAATATAAATATATTAAAGTAAATGGCACATAACAACAGAGCTTTATGATTCGGTGCTGCCTACTTTGGCTTGACAAAACATTTCAACAGCCATTTGCACAAAAGCTACTGCGTACTTAAAATAATGTAAGAGTGTGAAATCGTTTCCATCAGGGTGAATGAGGAGATCTTGGTCATTTTGGCACACACAAAAACAAAAATGATTAACCTGTTTCTTTTTGATTACTCAGGACATTACGTTAATTGCTGTGGACATTTCCCCCTCCTCTTTGCAGTTAGTGATATCTCCATGGTTTAGGCAACCAGGGGGTTTCTGGTTATTAGTATCGCACCTGAGACCATCCTCTACTGGGTCAAACCCTCTGCTCATATGGGAAGGGCAGCTACAATTGCCTAGGTGCATAGAGTGGATAGACGTTAAGCGTGCCAAATATATTAATTGACTTTCATGTTGCGTCAAAGTGCAACCCTAGAGAACCTCTCTGGAGGGTAATTGGCCGACTTGTCCACACGAACCAGACATTTTGGACGAGGTGGACGCACCTACACCCGATGCCATCACACACGATTTACCTGCCGTTCGACTCCTGGGGATAAGGGATCTTGGGGGAGGAGCTCAAACTAACCATTACACCATAACGGCTTCCCCTTAATGATATTTCAAGTTACTACTGTAATGCAGAGCTTTATTGTTATAATCAACATAGTAATGCACGATGGTTGCTTCGTAAAGCTGCTCTCTCGGGACAGCCGCGTCGATCGCTTCCTCTCTCCACCTCGCGACGTTTCGCCTCGCACGTTAGAGGCATCCTCAGGTGTGAATACGTACATCATCATTACATAGTAATGCACGTCAGTCATAATCTAGAGCCCCTACGTGCATCTAATCATGAATGAAACTCCCCCCCCCATACCCCACGCTATGTTTTTACTGTATTGCACCACACTGGGTTGGTGGAATGGGAAACCCAAACCATAGAGTAGATCACTCGTCACTGGCGGCGTTACGCATGCCATGGTTGGGAATCCAAATCAGGTCAAAGGGTTCTAAGCACAGTGAGCTAACCACTGCGCCCCGCTGCTCCCCAACCCCACACAGATGTACTTCTAGTATTGTAGACGCATAATGTACAATGCTTACATCTATAGTACACTTGTCTACATCGTACGGGCCTTCCCGCTGTGGTCAATCAGGTCAAAGGGTTCTAAGCACAGTGAGCTAACCACTGCGCCCCGCTGCTCACCAACCCCACACAGATGTACTCCTAGTGTTGTAGACGCATAATGTACAATGCTTACATCTATAGTACACTTGTCTACATCGTACGGGCCTTCCCGCTGTGGTCACTGCTCACGGTATCAGTTGCTCAGTTCACTTGACTATAGTACGGAAACATTTAGTGCAGTCAGGGGGCTGTGCGTACCAAAGATTCCTTCTGCGAGGACCTACTCAGAGATGGAGTACAAACCGGTTCCTTTGCTCTAGTTAGGACTCGAACCAGCTTCAAGTTGTAACTGCTCACAGCCAGCACTGCGTTTTTACAAAATGATTTAAAACGAATTGTGTACAAAGTTTAATTTTTACAATGTCACTACTTTCTTACAGCAGCCTCTATAAACGGTTTTCACGACTCGATGTTAGAGATTTATGCCAAAGAGCTGTTCTTTCTCTCCACAGCTTAGATTTGTAACAGCAACAAAAACTCATCTCATCTCATGATCTGAAACCGCTTAATCCTATATAGGGTCACGGTGAGCCGGAGCCTATCCCGGAAACACAGGGCGTAAGGCAGGAATACACCCGCCGACGGGACGCCAGTCCATCGCCGGGCATTGCGGGACAATTTTAGTCTGCGAGCCAATCAACCTATCCAGGAGCATGCTTTTGGACTGTGGGAGGAAACCGGAGTACCCAGCGAAAACCCACGCGGACACGGGGAGAGCATGCAAACTCCACACAGAAAGGCACCCGAGCCGAGAGATTCGAACCCGGGACCTTTTTACTGTGAGGCGTCAGCGCTAACCACTGGGCCACCGCGCCGCCCAGCAACAAAAACGTTGTTGCTAATTTATTAATCTTATGTCGTTGTTGTTGTCGCTGACATGCCGTTCTCTCCACAGCTCTGTGCAGCTTCTTGTGACCCTCGGGTGAAAAGCACTCTAGAACCTCCGCTGTTGGAGGTGTCTTCAGTATCCAACGTGGGAAGTGACACATCGTGAAGTAGAGAGGAGGAATACTCACAATAACTATCTTTATAAAAAAGGAGCTCTTAAGAACAATTCCCATATAATATTGTACCCGTTTAAATGCTGTGGCATTAAATGTTAACATTGCCTCTTTAATTTGAATACAACTAATCCTTTTCGTCTTTCATAGCATGTGTGCTTACATTAAAATGTAGTATGCTTGCAATTGAAATGTTAAAGGTGCAGTCTCATTTGCTGCCTCTTGTTGCTGTTATTGGAAGGAGCTATCTTACACGGAGCTTTAGGGAGTTCCTCTACATTCTAGATGGTTTGCGTGACTATTCTCCACGCTGGATGGACTTGTTGAAAGCGGTGATGAGAGTGCCCATGCTTTACCCCACCACTTGTGCAACTTGCTGAAGGACTCGCTGTAGTCGTACACATTGACTCCGCTGGTTGAAACGTTTGGTGAGCTTATTGATTGTAGTCGTGGTCGCCTTTCTTCGTGTGGCGCGTGTGTGCGCGCGTGACAGGATGCACCCTGCCAACCTCGCAGCACCATCTGAAGCAACATGGAATGCCCCTCACCGCAGCCGCTAAATAGACGCATCGACAGGAACGTTCAACTCTGGGAGCTGGCCGGATAACACGAGAGAACGCCACATTCGATCGGCAGGATCTTCCTCGACAGCATCTCGGAATAGATCTCCCTATTTTATACTCCATTGAGCTCTGTGAGTTTAGCTTCAAATTGCACAGCTATATTAAATCAGAATGACTTCATTTAGTGCAAATATGTAAGTTGTTGGAGCATTTAAATGTTAAAATGCCTGTATATTAACGAATAAAGTAAAGCAGACTTTTTTTGTAAGAAAAAGTAAGAAAATAAATACACTTGAACGTGTTTTGATGTTTAGGTGTTTTATTTTTTTTTTTAAACACAGAAATATTTTAATACATTACATAGTTAATTACTTGAAAGATAAGGTGGTAGCTTATTATTAAGCTCGTTTTAGCAAAACCTGAAAGTAAATTTGGCAATATCTGGTCTTGGGTGCCAATTACAAAGATTTAGTATAATTATTCATTATCATTGCTGTAATAAGTGGACTCCACTAAGATAAACAGTTGGACAAAAGGGTATTAAATTATAATTAATAACAAGCTTAGGTCTTTGACAACTCAGCTGAAAGATAGTGCTTGTCAGTCAGCAACTGCAAAGTTGAATTGAATCCTGAGTCAGTGTGGAAATACCCATCGCCAAGATGGTTTTAACAGAATACATGTGGATGGTGATAGTGGGCTTCATCATAGCCTTCGTCCTCGCCTTCTCCGTGGGCGCCAATGACGTCGCCAACTCGTTCGGCACGGCCGTGGGCTCAGGCGTCGTTACGCTCAAGCAGGCCTGCATCTTGGCCTCCATCTTCGAGACGCTCGGCTCCATCATGCTCGGAGCGAAAGTGGGTGAAACGATCCGAAAGGGCATTGTGGACGTGGACCTCTACAACGACACTGCGGAGGTGCTCATGGCTGGCGAGGTCAGCGCCATGGT
>JAZEWT010000017.1:11863004-11880787 GCA_036362905.1 Mordacia mordax
TTTTTTCGCCGGCTCCTTCTCCGCGCTACTCCTGTAGCGCCTAATCGGCAAAGAGTCCTCGTGCCCTCGACCTTAGCCACTGACTGACAGCGGTGGATCCTTTCAGAACAGAAAGACCCATGTCCAACGCCGTCCGACACAGCCAGATGTGACGACGGCGGTCCGCTGAACGCTTCCAGTCACCACTTCGGCTCACTTCACCACCACAACGTGACATGTAGCTGTCGGGTGGTTGGGGAACAGGTGTTGCTGTGCATCCACCTGATGTGGCTGAACAGCAATGATTGCCTCCTAACAATGACAAGGTTGGTATTTTTGAGGCTGGTAGGATCTGTTATTCCACAGGGAAAATGAAGGTCTTAACAGTCTTTTCACGGTCATCTGCCCATAATTGTAATAAGTTTTGTATGTGGACACTTACAAGCTGTTTGTGTTCACATGTAATACATTATCTAAAACGTTGGTATTTGCGTGTGTAAATTCTACCATTCTTTTCAGATCCCATAGTTGAAACATTAATGCTTATATTTCAGTTGGCTATTTCCTCTTATGCAGTCCAGTTTCTTTATACAAAGAGTTATTTCAATTGTCACCTATTTTAAATAATATATTGAATGTATTAAGCACTTAGGAACAGAAGTGTTGGTACAATGCCAAATTCAATGATTTTCCAGTAATCTTTTTAACCTTGTCCTAAAGAAGGTATGCCAGAATACATATTATTTATTCACCACGGCTAATATGTCTTCTCAGATATTCTAGGTAATGGGTGTATAATGAGAGATCCCACACCAGTATTCGATAAATTTGTCACCATTCAGGCTTGTGCATTGTGGTGAATGAAGCGATCACAGGGATGATGTAATCTGCAGTCAGCCGGCGCCAGCGCCCCAGACACTGCTTCCTGTATATTACGATGTGATCGGCCAATTAATTATTAATGAGGTTTTTTTAAGTTGTGGGAGGAAGCCTGAGAACCCAAAGGAAACCCACGCAGAACAAAGGGGATAGCACACTGACTCCATACAGAAAGGCGCCCGAGATATATCCAGATGTTAAACGTTTAAAAGTACAAAATACAATTGAATCTTTTTTTTTACATTTTTGAATCCTTGTTTCGAGCAACGATTTGCATACATATGTATGGCCGGTTTTTTCAGTCCACTGCTGGATGAATGCCTCTCCGCACTGTCATTCATGGGGCTCGTTTGCCATACTTCTCCAAAATTACCTCTGCTATCACTCGCCTTTGATATGAGCCATGGCCAAGACGTGAACTTGGATCACCAATAACATTAGTGCAGTGTGCTAACCACTGTGCCACTACCCTTATGTAAGACAAAAACCCGACATCAATGTTGTACTGTAATTTAATACCTTATTTTAACATTCACACAAAACACAGTACTAATCCTGACCGGTATTCATACATGCAATAATATTATGGTACAAAGTGTTGTATATCAACAGGTTGTCAGAATACTTTTTCAAAATGACATGAATTGTGTTTAGAATTTTTGAATTTATATTCCTATTGAATAGACGCATCATTGGTTTGGTAACATTCTTATTTTGCTCGTATTTTTTTAAAGACGCAGATACAATATTAACATAAGGCTATCCAGTAGGACTGCAGTCATAGTTTTATAGTCGGATAAATTTGATTTTGAAAAAAGTTTGGACAGGTTGACTGTATTCCTCTAATATACTAACATGCATACAAAAATACACCATTTCGTTTTCATTGTGGGAATAAAGGAACTTAAAGAGTAGCTGAAACGAAAGGGACTTGTAGTAGCTTAAATTTTGTATTAGTTAATATTTCATCCCACAACGCAGAGTGGAAAATGTAAAAATACTCAGCCTGGGAATTAAAATGTCTTTACATGATCCATACAGTTTGGATACATGGCTTTGTAGTATAATTAATATCTGCTGCATTATTTTAATTGCACTAATGTATTATGACTGAGGGCAGATCCGTAAATTTCTGCATGATTTATTGAAATGTAGCGTCAATGACTTTTTTTTTCCAACGCAGAGCCATATTTCACTATTTAATAAAAATAATTGCATTTATAGAGTGCTTTTCACCCGAGGGTCACAAAGCGCTTTAAATATCGCTTATACTTCAAGGTCACCCGTACACCAAAATATATTCCCTAAACGGTTCAGGCTATATTGTATGTTACATTACTAAAATATTAAAAAGCAATTTTTACAGAATTTATTACAGCCATCCATACCGATGGCATAAATGTCGGGGTGGAAAATTAAAATAAGAAGCCATGTGTGTTCTGTGCAGGTGGAGAAAGGACAGGTGCTGAAGCAGTGTGGATATCATAGTGACAGTCACGTATTGCAGTGAAGTGACTATGGTATGCGTCAATAAAAAAAAATTGCATGAGCGTCAGCATAATTAACTTCACTGGCGTCACGCCTTAACGGGTGCATGTTGATGAGCATCTCCGCAAAATAATATTGCAGTGAGTTTGAAATTCTGCTGTCTGCTGCTGGGCAGTTGGTCTCCATAAATAGGCTGAGCTCATTCTGTGAACATGGCGTGCATAGGAATATGCACTATATTTTTTAAATCCGTAAACATTTATCCTATGGAATTGCACCTTTTTTTTTCACATGTCTGTACCTAATCGTTGAGATATGCATTATGGGGAGTAAACGTTTATCCCTTAAGAACCTATAATTGCCTTACACGTCATCATCCTCCTGCAGTCCAACCGATTAAGTGCTTGTTGCCCCATACGTTGACTGAGAATGAAGCAGATGCTCCAGACTGGATGCACGTGAATCTAGTCCTCCTTGATAGAGTAGAGAGTTCACCTTGCCATCACAGTGGGAAATCGTAATGCGTCATAAGTTGGAATGTAAAATTACGTGATCCTGCTAAAGCAGTGGTTCTTAACCTTGTTGGAGGTACTGAACCCCACCAGTTTCATATGCGCGTTCACCGAACCCTTCTTTATTGGAAAAATAAAATGTGATCACCTGCAGCCAGTGATGGCCAAGCGGGGCGTGTCATCACGAATCATATGAGTGAGGTGTGTGTCTTGACCTCCACCGAACCCCTGAGACTGACTCACCGAACCCCTGGGGTTCGATCGAACCCAGGTTAAGAACCACTGTGCTAAAGTGAACAAAAGTGGTGTAAATGGATGTTTCTGATAAAAGATGCGGCTGTGAAATTCAGAAGAAAAAAAAGCTGTTAGAGTGCAGACGAGATACCAACCACAATAGAGTAGAGTGCAGCTGAGGTCCTTTCAAAATGCCACCAGTCAGGTGATTAAATAGTTGAGCTAACAGATCAATCTTGTGAGGGACTGGTTTGGGAGGATTGGAGTTCTCACCTGCTGGTCACTAGCAAAGCACATGCTACTGCACGACCAGTTTTAACAACTTTAAACCGAATATTATCGATTGCAACTCGCATTTCAATCTTAGTTTGGTGGCACGAGGGGGGGGGAGGTATGCTTGAAACGGAAGTGCAGGTTAGGTCAAATGCAGGGCCCCTGTGGCCACCGGCATACAAAGCCATGTGCTCTGAGACCACCAGCACTACCCACGTGGAATTTCACGTGGTAAAAACGCAAAGGCTCTCGGTACACCTGATTGGGTGACACGTTTATGACCACGTGCAACCATTATGCTCGCATTATTCAAGCATTTTTTCAACAGCCTAACTCGTGGTTTTTCAGCTGCCTAAGTCGTGTTTTTTTTTCTTTCACAATCACTTATTTTTGTCCTTCTACTCTGTGGATTTAAAGAACTTAAGAGAAAAATTATTCAAGGCATTGGTTGAGGTACCTCCGCAAAGCTTTTGAAAAAACATCAGTGCAACTCTAATCACGCATATTGGTTTTAAAGCAAACTCATTATACTAATTTATGTTAATGTAAAACATCAAAACATTACCACACATCATTGGTTTGTTTTGTTTGCTATTCCAATGTCCATACATTATTTACAAAATGTCCGTCTATTTTGCAAGGGTTTTTTATATATATATATATAAAGACTTGATTAACAATGCACAATCGCTGCCCGGAATCTTTATTCTGAATAATCTCGCTATAATTTAATATTTTAATTAGCATTGGAAATTGGATATAGTTGCATTCATGAATTGTGACCTTGAGAAGAGGCAGCGCAGCACAATGATTCTATAGTGCAAATCCAGATGCTATGGCCACACACACCTATAAATGTATATTTCCATACGAACCACTTCCAACTAACCTTGGCATGGTCTGCATCAATCCCGAAATTTAATCAGCAATAACAGCAGCTCCCTCTCTGTGCGTGGGTGTCTCAAAAGTAAAATCTGCCATGAACACATTTTTGAAGGTGAATTAAAGCGTAGGTGGTTCTTAATGAAAGGGCCCAGGTCCCGTTGAAATTCATTTGCAGTTGTTACATTTTCTACAGAGAGACTTTTATGTCCGTATTATTTGTTGAGTATATGACAGCACCACGATGATAATATCCCCAGTGTTGCCTTAACAGATTGTACGGTCAAGTGCCATTAGCGTTTGTGTGTTCTCCCTCTGTTCTGTATGAAAATCTACATCCGTATTGACGAACGAGCACCTAAGACGGTCGACACAGCACACGAGCAGGTGGCTGAGCAGCACCACGCCCAACCGCCTTTGTCTCCCCAATTGAAATGATTACACACTGCACCAGGTACTCATTTGAGGCTATGTGGACCGAGGGGACGCTCCAGACCGGTTTAGAAAATTGTCACTGGTGTTGGCCGCGAGCCAGATTCGAAATCGGGTCACCGACTTTGTAGCCCGGCGTGCTAACCCACTGAGCCACCGCTTTACACCACATGTACGCAGCTCTCGTGGTTCCAGCGCTTGGGTGCAAGAGGCTCAGAGCCATGTGCCTCATGGGCCTTACCACGCTCGTGCGTGCCAGAGGGTGAAGGTGGGAAACATGGATGTGCATTCAAACATTTGCACTACCTCATGACAGTTTGTAATTGTAAAACCTAGCTTAATCTCATCTCATCTCATTATCTGAAACCGCTTAATCCTATATAGGGTCACGGTGAGCCGGAGCCTATCCCGGAAACACAGGGCGTAAGGCAGGAATACACCCGACGACGGGACGCCAGTCCACCGCCGAACCTAGCTTAATCTGCTCCACAATTTGTTTGCATTAAACGTGAACGCAACTAAATTTAAGTGCTTCAGTTTTGCTAAATGTATAGTGTATAAGACCATTATTGATAAAATTAAGACAACATTAAAACGAATTACATATTGTGTTTACGCAGAGATAAAGCGTAATAACAACACTTAATGTTGTAATACACGGATTCCTTGACTAACTCACTTTGACTAACACGATTTAAATTCAACACGAATTCTGAAAGAAAAAAAAGACTAGTCCTTGCCTCACACGCTTGGTGTAACGCGATTTTTATGAAATCGTGAGTTTTAAGTGTGGTGATGATGGAATTAAAGAATACAAGAAATCAGGAAAAGTGATAGCACAGCAAAAACTCGATGTACGTGCTATGCGAACAATACGCACACGCGGAATGTTCATTCTACTGGCCTCAACGAAGCCACGCTGCAAACCATTCCTGGAAATGCAGAAAAAAATCCAGGCAAGCTTTGCGCCCTGTGTCTGCCGGGATAGGCTCCGGCTCACCGCGACCCTCTACAGGACTAAGCGGCTTCTGACGACGAGATGAAATGAGAGATCAAGGCAAGCTGTGTAACGCGGTCATCGGCATGCAGGTCATCCCAGCATGGAAAGCGTGCTTGCATTGTGGATTGAAAGCCAGGTGGACACAAACTAATTGGCAAATATGGTTGAACTATGGGCGGCACGGTGGCCCAGTGGGTAGCTCTGCCGCCTCACAGCAAGAAGGTCCCGCGTTAGAATCTCGGCTCGGGTGCCTTTCTGTGTGGAGTTTGCATGCTCTCCCCGTGTCCGCGTGGGTTTTCGCCGGGCACTACGGTGTCCTCCCACAGTCCAAAAAACATGCTGCCGCATAGGTTAATAGGCTTGCAGACTAAATTGCCCGCATTGCCCGGTGATGGACTGGCGTCCCACCGTGGGTATATCCCTGCCTTGCGCCCTGTGTCTGCCGGGATAGGCTCCGGCTCACCACGACCCTGTACAGAACTGATCAGTTTCTGGCAATGAGATGAGGTTAAAACTTGTTTTATTATTTTACTTACGTTTATCATTGTTGATTTTCTCTCTCAATGACTATCACGCAGAAAAACTAAAGTGGCAACCAAAATATAATAAAGTAGTAAAAATACCCACCCCACCATTGACATAATTTTTATGGGAAATTCGTGCTTGACTAACACAATTTTGGCTTACACCAAACTTTTATGCACCACTATTATGGTGTTGATCAACGGATTCCTGGACAGAGATAATGTAGCAGTGACTTAGGAAAGGCTAAAATATGTTCTACAAAAGTTTCACTAAGCTGGTCTTGATGTAACATTTGCTGCATTAATCACGTACACGTCAATATATTTATTGTAATGAGGTCCGATAAAGCAGACGTTAAGTTTTCGCAATTGTACTGTATAGAGCCAGGACGTATTATTCAGTTTTAACTGACGAACACAGTGAAACGTCGGATTTTATGCTGACATAATACGCGGTATAACCTGAAACATCATCAATACATACTTAATCCTGTATGGGGTCGTGGGGGGTCAGAGCCTATCACGGCAGATAGAGGGCGGAAGGCGAGGCTATACCCCGGATGTGATGCCAGTACATCGTAGGGCATTGGGGGCAATTTACTCAGCAAGCCATTTGACCGAGGCAACAGCGTGTGTTTGGACGGTGGGAGGAAGCCGGAGTACCTGGCGAATACACGCAGACAAGGGGAGAGAGAGCACACAAACTCCACACAGAAAGGGGTCCGAGCCGGGAATCACATCCATCCGGGACCTTATTAATGTAAGGCAGCAGCGCTACCCACTGCGCCACCGCGCCACCCTTTCTGGTTGCAATTTCTGTGTTCTCGTGTCTTGCGTGTGTTTCTGCCCCGGTACTCCGGGTATTCGTCCCCCAGTCCAAAGACACGCTGCTGCTGCTGTCTGAATTAATTGCCCTGACTAAATTGCCCTGGGATGTTGTAACTTGGTTACCCCTGCCTGCTTGGACAACTGTTGAAAAGCGCCACATAGCGTAACGCTTCCTTCCAGCCTAAAAACTGACTGGCTGTGGTCGCCACCTCCCAGCGCAAACGTGTGACACAAAGTGATACTGGAAAAAATAAGAAAATATCGATCAGAAATATCTAACTATAAGAATTATAGGTAAGCTTCCGGCATGCATTGGTAATAGGCATCTTTCTTGGAAGTCACACATTCTGAGCAAAGTTGCTTAAAGGTTCCAGCCATTTTTTTCTCCAAGTACAGTAGCTTAATGTGGCATTATGTTTTTTTCCAATCAGAAGTGCCGCTTATTTTTAGACGTTCAAAAAAAAGTTACTGTATTTAAAAGTTCAATTTGCTAAAAATACATGTTAATATGCAGCATGGTTATGCTACCCTTTACCAGGTATTGACTGTTCTTCCTTTAATAATTCATTGCATTCGTGCTATTATATAGAACAATTTAACAATACCTACAGCCAAGGGTTGCAAGGGATTTTTAGTTTGCTTGTGGAACTGGATTAATGTCTTTCAGCCCCTGATCTACTTATCCCAATGTAACGCCAAGCGTGCATGCAGTGATTTTTTTGAGGGCCAAGATATGTAAAGAGAACGCGTGGATTAGATTACATGCGCATGTCAAAGACACTATAAATCAAAGTGTTAAGAAACGTGAACGGGTTGTTTGATGATAGTGCATTAAGCCGTGGTGCACAAGTGCAAACAAACTGAAAAACAAATCGGTTAAGAGACAGCTGGCCATTGCCCAAAATGTCGTTGGTGTAGGTGCTTTTTCGTACGGCATTATTAATGACAAATAACGTGAGATTGTATTGTTCTTATTGCTTGTGTTCATCTCAGGCTTGAGTAGAACATGTCCCCAGAAGTGATAATGACCCCTGGTCAAGAGCACTACCAGAATGTCAGCCAGGGAATGGAACGCGTCAGAGAGGAAACTCACCGAGGTGATGATATTCGCTAGTGACCACTTGGGGAGACATCATCCAGCAGCGGATAGAGCCTGTCTCAGAACGATGAGTTTCTTAGGAAGTGCAACGTCAAAACAAAAATTCATTGCTGGCACCTTTTATTTCAAACGTGCAGCATTCTATTTCCGTGCACGCACAATGTTTTTTTTTTCTGATGGAGGCAACGCATTTGGAACAAACCATATGCGTGCGAAGCACGTGATGTTATACTGCGCGTTGATATGCGGCAGAAATAACAACACATAACTGGAAACTGTGCTAACTGAAGCGGTACCATTGTTGCGGTGTGTGCATTCAGCTTGAACCCTGCCCGCGCAGCGTCGCAAATGTGCCCTCTTGAACATTCGCCATGTACAGAGAAACCACTGTGATTGCTGGTTTTGCAAGCCGTGATCACGTTGCTGTTTTTGCCACGAATCCCCTTCGTGCCATGAATCCCTTTAATCGAGAGCACATTATGAAAACATTCGTGACAAAATGTTTGTTGATTCCGTCGGAGCAAGAACAAAATTGAGAGAACGCTTTCTGATTCAAACTAGAATTCCAGTGTTTTAATTTTGGAGGAAGTAGTGTTTTTTTTTTCACAAAGTAGTTTATTCATGCATCAAAGGGCATGGAATTCTGTTTTATCTGGTGAATGGGAAAACACTGGCAGCTCCAAATTGACATGTAAATGCCTTTTGTTAAACTTGACAATGAATGAATATACTTCAGAACAAGAAATAAATGCATATATAAGGCATGACATAAATCCCTTTGTCAACCCACCGCTGAATGACAGCCTCTTCACACTGTCGTAGTTTTTTTGTTTGCCACTTGCCTCTGATGTTTGCCGTATTCAGGAAACAAATAACAATGCCCGAGTTAATAGAGAAGCTTAATTATAATGATAATTGCACCAACCATTCCCAGCTGTAGATGTTGTACATTTATAGCTTAAACGTGCATAATACTCCATGCAGCGATTTGTAAATTCAACTATGAATCTATTTATGTGTAGCAGTTGCCATTTTAGACCAGACGTGTATTCTGTGGGCATTGCCCAACTGATGACAATGGTCTATACCGAGTAGTATGGCGTCATTGTTGTCAGAACGGAGCCAAGAGGAACGCTTCCGTAGTAATAATAATAATAATTGCATTTCTAGAGCGCTTCTCACCCGAGGGCCACAAAGCGCTGCACAGAGCCGCGGAGAGAGCGGCACGCCAACAACTACTAACTTTGAAGTCAACAGGCTGGCTGCTGCCCGCTACTGCTATAGTTACACATTTTTAATTGGAAAAACTTGAATGTCCTAGATTGAAACAAAAATAAAAAACGTTTTCAGCACAACTAAAAAAATAATGAAGTATGTTGTGTCTTGAGTTCCAAAACCCCTGAACAGTGCAATATTTGATGTCTACCTGTATAAGGACAGTATAGTGGAAAAAATGCCAATCTAAGGGAGGCAAAGCTTTAAACTACTGTATTGTGTTGCACTCAAAAAACATACCGATGCCAGCACAAAGGCTCCGCAGAAGCTGTTTCGTTCCTTTAGTTGCAGTTTGCACTGTTTATGATATTAATAAACCTCGGTTATTTCTCCTTGAGAGTGGCGGCACAGTAATAAGTGCACTCTCTGCAAACCCAATAATGATCTGTTCACTGCATCTTCTCAGTGGGTGTCCTCTTGGACGTATTCCCTCATTTGGCCTCCACTCATCATTAGTGAAAGTGTTCTAACCGTGCATATGATGTGCGATTTGCATTGCCTTTCCGGTCCGTGTGTTTGGTCTGGGTTATCTTTGCTCACTTCATTATCGGTACCCACTCAATCCTGTCAGGGTCGCGAGTGGCCGGAGCATAGCCTGGAAGACACAGGGCGCAAGGCGGGGCTGTACCCGGGATGTGACGCCACCACATCGCAGGGCACTTTTTTGGGGCAATTCACTCGGCAGACCAATTGACCCAGGAACCGAACCCGGGTGTCTCTTGCTGTGAGGCAGCGGCGCTGCTCATTGCGCCACCGCGCCACCCCTTGGTCCTCTCTGTCTCGATGTGATCCAAAGTATGTACCTCTACGTGTGCCTCTGTATATTATTTGCTTTGTCAGGACCCATGGTTCGACTTTCCCTTTCCAGAAGCGTTCCACCATCCTTTCATAGGCTTCTTAAGTTGATGACTGAGCCCAGCCAAGCCCTTCAAGAGCTGCCCAAGACGTATATACTCTGATATGTGTTCCAATTACTTTCCACCGAGAAATATCATACATTGTTGAGTAAATGTGGTACCTGTGACTTTCGTTTGCTTTTCAAAAATATCAAGAATACGGTACAATATACAGTAAAAAAGAGTATGCATAGAATTTGGTGGAAATTTATGATGTTATCTCTCACACTTGCCAAGACAGCAAAAAATACTTAGAATTATTAAAACGTCTACGAAAATGGAACAGCTACATGTACACTGACTTCACGATATTGCCCATAAAGTTAGTCAAGGAGATACACTTTACACAAGACGTCTTTAGAGTTTTTGAGAAATAATCAAGGACGTAAACAGAAATTGAAGAAATTTTCACCAACTCAGTAACGCTTATGACATTAAAAACAACCAAGGAAAAATAACTACAGTACAGAACATGCCGAACGGATTATTAATAAATACAGATCCATAATACAGTATTAGATATAGGAGCTGTGCCATAAACTGCAATATTTAAATCAACCACCAAATCTTAAAGGGTTTTATACAATCTCACACACAAATCTGACTTTACAACCATTGCTCGGTTAAAACGAAAATCACGAACTGACTGCAGACTGTGAAGCCCAGTACCAACCCAGCAGTTCAAAAACTGGACGGCTCAGTATAAGTATTCATTTTAAAATACAAAAGTGCAGTCGAGGCCAGCACAATTTGCGCTCCAAGTGTAGACTGCCCTTGTTTTTACACACGTGCCCCGAATTCCATAACGTGTTCCCCGACCTATTCATTACTTCTTTCCTGCAGAGTGGGGAGAGTGGAACAAATTCACGTTGCTACCAGCAGCACAGTTTGAAGGAGAATACATATTTCAGAGCGTGGTCAGTTTTTGTTTCTAATTTGACTTCCAGTAAACCGTACCTGCGCTGATGACTTATTATGCAACTTACAAATGGTCAACAGCCTCAAGTGCAAGCCGACAGGCGCGGGGCTACAGGAACATGTGCAGCGGGTGTGATGGACGAAGGGTGTCGGGTTAAGCTTGCGCCGGGAGACGAGGGGAGGGGGCTGATATGGGAAAGGTAGAGGCAGAGATGAGTGTGGCAAGACGAGAGATAGAAACCGAAGGATGGGAAAGAGCGAGAGTATATTGGGCGGGAGAGAGATGGACAGGCACGATGTAGGTGGTGGTGGTGGGGGGGGGCAGAGGGCAGGGGGTGGTAGAGAGAGCAGAATGGCTGGCATTCGGAATAGCTGGACAGGTTTGGAGTCTAATGAGAGCGGCAGGGTGAGTTTGAGTGGCGGAGAGAGGTGAGTTTGAGAATCGACAGCAGTGGGTGAGCGCGTGTTGCGGTGGGGGGTGCGTGGATAGAGGAGAGAAAGATGGAGACGGGAGGGATGCCTTGCAAAGGGCACTGCAGTAAAATTGACGTCATGGATTCCTCATCAGCACACTACATGCCTGCCAAGCAGCCTGTGTTCTGGAACGCCGTAAAAAGAGTGCCCATGCTGACAGATAATATTAATCACCGTATTATTACTACGGCACTATTGCAGTTGGGACGGCACGGTGGCCCAGTGGGTAGCGCTGTCGCCTCCTCACAGCAAGAAGGTCCCGGGTTGGAATCTCGGCTCGAGTGCTGCTTGCTGTGTGTAGTTTGCATTTTCTCCCCGTGTCCGCGTGGGTTTTCGCCGGGCACTCCGGTTTCCTCCCACAGTCCAAAAAACATGCCGCTGCATGGGTTAATTGTCTTGCAGACTAACTTGTCCGCAGTACCTGGTGATGGACTGGCGTCCCATCGTAGGTATATCCCTGCCTTGTGCCCTGTGTCTGGCGGGATGGGCTCCGGCTCACCGCGACCGTGTACAGGACTAAGCAGTTTCTGACCACGAGATGAGACTATTGCAGTTGAGTACGTATTTATTTAGGCGAGACTGGAAATGTGAAACCGCGAACACAGTGTGACTGTTTTCGATGTAATGGCATGATGTACTTTTGTGACCTTGGGCTGAAACATTAACCATGCAAATGTGCAGTGCCTCTGGAACGTTAGAGATTGCACTAAGATGTGGATGAATTAAGGAGTGTACATAATTAAGTTTGCATTGGCATGGGAATGTTATTGTTGCTGATTTATCCTTTCTAATGTCGTTGTTGTTGACATGCCGTTCTCTCTGCAGCTCTGTGCAGCGCTTTGTGACCCTCGGGTGAAAAGCACTCTATAAATGCACTTATTATTAATGACAGCATTGTGTTTGTTTACATTTTTACTCCTGTTGCTAATTTTAGAGATGATTGCTGATAATAGGAGACTCCGTAAAATCGCATCACAGGGGACTCAAAGTCCCCCAGGGCCCCTTCTTGATTCCTTTACGTATAACATTTGTTTATAGTTGTTGTTTTTTTAACATCCTTGACCTTCGTTGTCCCCTCTCCCCGTGAGTCTCGTGTGCTCCGCTTGAACAGAAGCAATGCTGTGACGATGCCGTGCCGGTGGCTCAGAACGCCAACAAATGTCTCCCGTGTGTGCGTCGAACAGGCTCGGCTGCGTGGCAGCTGATCGCGTCTTTTCTCAAGTTGCCCATTTCCGGAACGCACTGCATTGTTGGAGCGACTATCGGCTTCTCCCTGGTAGCCATCGGAACGCACAGTGTGCAGTGGTTTCAGCTCATCAAGATTGGTCAGCGTGCCGCACACCTACAGCCCTTGCCTCGTCACACTGTGCATTTCCTTGGAGGTCACACTCAGTGAATTGGTAGCATCATCTGAGCAATGCACGCAAACTCTTACTGTTGGCTACCCACGCTGTTTAATCGTATTTGGTAATCCGTACTGCAGACATTGATTCTCGAATTTGTTTATGTATCTATGTATGTTATACAATGGGCGCCGCATATATAGATGCGTTTTTATATTGTCCAAACCGTTTACATCTCATTTGGTACAGCATGAGATCAAAGCGGCAATATTTTTGGAATCAGTATGTTTCATATGAATGTAATGCGTTCCCTGAGCACTGATGAAAAAGTGTTGAAAGCCACATTGTTTATCATTATTTTAACAGCATTAGCATCGCTGATTGATTTCTTCCCAAACAAATTGTACACAGTAAATGTCTTCATGTTTATTTGCATAATTGTGCAGTGCTGTGTACATGTTGTCACTATAATGATCAGACATGAATTAACAAGTGTCTCTAGCAAATAGCCAAAGATTCCAGAGCAACTTGTAACGGATTACGAATTTGTCTCGTAAAGTCAAATTCTCATCTCTCATCTCATCTCATTATCTGAAACCGCTTAATCCTATATAGGGTCACGGTGAGCCGGAGCCTATCCCGGAAACATAGGGCGTAAGGCAGGAATACACCCGACGACGGGACGCCGGTCCATCGCCGGGCATTGCGGGACAATTTTAGTCTGCGAGCCAATCAACCTATCCAGGAGCATGCTTTTGGACTGTGGGAGGAAACCGGAGTACCCGGCGAAAACCCACGCGGACACGGGGAGAGCATGCAAACTCCACACAGAAAGGCACCCGAGCCGAGAGACTCGAACCCGGGACCTTCTTGCTGTGAGGCGTCAGCGCTAACCACTGCGCCACCGCGCCGCCCCAAAATCAAATTGAATTGTTGTAATTTCCTTCAAAATTATCCACCACTACTATTCAATGGTCGTTATGTACAGAACCCATTTCATACAGTTTCCCCCTGTGAATGATTATCAATATTTTGTACACCAGTAGGCTATTATAGTCTAAAGCCTTATTACTGTTATCTCCAAATACATGTATGCACAAACTGCAGATATTGTTAAGTAAACAATAGAACCTAACGCATTTAGTCTTGTCAACACAGGCTTAATTATATAAATATTTGACTAGAAGCTGAAGTTGTATGCGCATATATTTAAATGAGCAACAGACATTCAAAACATTGCTTGTTATTGGGTTGTCTTGAAAGGCATTTTATCATACATTAAATTAACATTTTTCTGTGACAATGATTGGTGGCTGACGATTTAATTTACTTCTGGAATTAGAAATGTTAGTCAATATATTGAAAGTAGATGATCGTGACATCACGTGCATCAAATATGCTCTGGTTTTTCATTGTCATGTCGCTTAATAATTGCACACGAAGCACTGACAGAGGCACCTGCTGCAGTGTCGCTTTACTTTTAATAAAGTATTGCACCGTAACTAAATAACTATTATTTAAAATCCTGCATCTCAACTAATAAAACATTCATAACTGCTGCAGAAAACAAATTTTACGGAGACGAACGTGTCTGAAGACTATTCTTATTTAGTTTATACCATGGTGCGTTGGTATCATTATAATTAGTGTTAATGAGAGTTAAAAGGAGAGTGGTTTACATAATGCTCGACATTGGTTCAGTCGAAGTTCCATCGCCATGGGATTGAACTAGTAAGCAATCATCGCTAGTAAGCAATCTGGACTAGTCCTAGGCCATACTTCAGCCTTCACTAAGTTAGTAATGTGTTACGCAAACAAACATCTTGACAGATGCAGCATAGCAAGGCCTTCATCCAGCAGTGGATTGAAGAAGGGCTTTTTTTACTCTCATTAATACTCTAATATAATTGTATAACTATAGACATGTCTCACAAACCGCCCACATCACAATAATGTGAGTGTATGCTTACTGACCTTACAGACAACATAGTAACCATGTGTCTATGATTGTCCTGCAGTCTCTTCCTGGTTCATATCGCCACTGCTTTCGGGGATCATGTCTGCCCTTCTCTTTTACGTGGTCCGCTACTTCATCTTGAACAAGGTAAGCATGACCCAATTCATTTTAACAGAAAGTAAAGGTAAACTAAATTATGATTGATTAAAAAAAAACAACCTTTTAATCGTTCAAGACTACTTGTCCACATGTTGCAGTCCTGGTTTCTCTAGGAACCCATAGCAAAAACATATCATTGGCCAATTTAATCTCACCACGGTTACTCAATGTTTAATTAGAGTTAAAACTACAAAAAAAACAAAAGTGTTTGTCAAATTAAACAAACAGAAAAACGAGTTGTCAATTGATGACCTCTATTACTCATCTATTACCCACATTGTTATTTCCACGATTATTCAACAATTACCTAAAATGATAATCAAAACGATTCCCTAAAATGACTTCAACGATTATCTCATCTCATCTCATTATCTGAAACCGCTTAATCCTATATAGGGTCACGGTGAGCCGGAGCCTATCCCGGAAACACAGGGCGTAAGGCAGGAATACACCCGACGACGGGACGCCGGTCCATCGCCGGGCGTTGCGGGACAATTTTAGTCTGCGAGCCAATCAACCTATCCAGGAGCATGCTTTTGGACTGTGGGAGGAAACCGGGGTACCCGGCGAAAACCCACGCGGACACGGGGAGAGCATGCAAACTCCACACAGAAAGGCACCCGAGCCGAGAGACTCGAACCCGGGACCTTCTTGCTGTGAGGCGTCAGCGCTAACCACTGCGCCACCGCGCCGCCCACTTCAACGATTATATGCTTGTCATTTGACATCCTGGACCCAAACTAATGTTTTTGGAATTGCAGGATGCTTTACTTGGTAGGCTTTTACAAGTAAACCAAGAAATAATCCCATGAAATGTCACGCATTAATCCCTCCTAGTTGGTCTCGGCAAAACCCAGGACCAGTTAATGTATTCAACACTCTTATTGATTTATGATCAGGAACTAAACTGGTCTCAGGTTCGTAGCACAGTGTGCACACTGCAGCACCTCTACTAACACACAGTGTGTGTACGCTGTACTCGCATACACACAGTGTGTAAGAAAGAGTTCTGTTTTCTGGCTACACCAAGAGGAGTTTGTCAGGGGAGGTCACAGACACCTCACCTTTTGGGCCTCTGGCACATACTTATATTGATTCTCTGCTCATGGTTCTTTGCTAAATGTATCGAAGGCAGAGAGATGACCAGCTCACTCCCACCAAACCAAGCCCACTATTAACTACTATGGTAGATGCGAGGACACAGTGAGGGCAGTCAACCAGCGCCTCTGCATGTCATCCCATGGCCTTAACAAAACACAACAGTTGTGCTGTCTGGCACCAACAGGAGGTCGGGGTTTATTTTGCTCGACCATGAGCACGTGTATTGACGTGCAGGTGCACTATTCTCATACATATACAGACAGATGCTCCGTTTGGGTCTCAATAAAACATTGTCTTACGTGTAAACAAAATAAAGATTACCCTTGTAGCCTACATGGAGTGTTGGGGCAAGTGCTGTTAGCAAGCACGTGTAGTTATCGCCACACCCAGCAACCTTAATCTTGCCCGTGCTACAGTTTATATCACAGCAGGTTGAGTTGACCTAGAGAAGTCTCATAACCAGTTCAAATAGCAATCGCTCATGTTAGCTGTGGGCCGAAATCCAAGTAAGGTCATGCCAACCACCCTACCATGGCTCCTTCTCGTTTATGTATCAAATATATATACAACAACAACCACCATACGCCACTAAGTGGTGGTGATGTCACCACGGTGCTGGTGCCAGGCCGTATGCACTTTGAGGCCACGTGAGTCATCGAAGACTCACGGGAGGTCACGCGACACACCCAGGAATTACGGGTTGCCTGACTGAGATGGCTGGCAGATGCACCACCAACTTGCTGTGTTTTATCCACCCGGCGCTCCGCCTGTTATTGTGAGCATCGCTCAACTGCATTCATTTCCAGACCATGGAAATGAATTTATACAAAGACATATTTACACACACACACATCCTTCATAACCATCCATTATCAAGGTTAATCTTGACATCGCAGGCACCCACAAGTCCATTCAGCCAGGTTCCCCTGTGCCACGTCAGTCCACCTGTTCTCTAGCCCACGCTGCACCCTATTTAGCCCCCTCTATCCAACTGAACAGACCGTGGAAATGAATGTTACAATGACATATTTACACACACACACATATACGGTACTGGCCCACAAATACACGTGTGTACATGCAGCTCAGATTAAAATTCTTCGGCTGTTGTTATATGTATAGATTTAAAATGTTCCATTGAATTTGAAAAGTCCCACACAGGCGTTGAGGTTGCTAAGCACAACACATGGTTGGTGTTTACTCACAGTGCCCTGAGATATGACTTTGGCATCTCGATGGTTACAGAATCTTTAGCCGTCTACTAAATGCGAGGTCCCTGAGCACTTCTTAGAGATTAAAAAAAGGCCACTCATTTAGAGGCTGTGATTAATGAAATGTTACCAATCTCCTTTCAGGCTCGTTTGTAGCACATATCAGCAGTATTTTTGATTGCTTGAAGAGATATTCAATGTACACATCCTTTCTTGAACTATAGATCGTGCATTTATGTCATTAGGACTTAATGCAGATATCAGTGTAATCCGTTTAAAGTAACATGATTTCCTGCTGCTTTTAAAACGTGACTTTTGC
>JAZEWT010000017.1:11882355-11895629 GCA_036362905.1 Mordacia mordax
GGTGAAGATGCAGCCCTGAAATTGCTGATTTGTGTCACTTCTGGCATCATCGTCTCCACTAGAGGGTGCTCTACAGAGCCCCTGTAAGTAACATTTGACTTAACTCTTGCATGCTGGCCAAACCTTTTGGAGGAGGGGAAAGTACCCACGTGTTAACCCACCACACGTGACCTGCCGATCGGCTAACTGTAGTGTATCCATTCACACTGCTAAGGCGGAGAGGCCATAGAATATAAGAAACTGGGGCATTCTTGTAACTGCTGCGTCAGAGAACTGAATGAAATTGGCGACTTGAGTCACCACAAGTCCATTACCCCATGACATTGTCCCTAAAGTTTGAGTCACTTGTGTTTATGCTATTCCATGTAAAATTCAGCATTTTTTTTTACATGCAATGGCATTTTTTTTTGCATATTTTTGCGTGAAATCTCACAACTTGAAGACAATGCTATTGCAGAGGCCCTATAATAGCCCTTAAGTCCTGGGCACTGTGTCTGTGTGCGCGCGCAGGGAAGAAAGCGGAACACGCGCGGTTGCGTGCGGAGGGCAGCCTGACACGCGCGGGCCGCGAGGTGGTGCAGAATCCGATGTTCGCCGATGACTCTTCCGAGGACCGGGACCACGAGGACGAGTCCTCTAAGCCGGCACTGCCCATGGCTTTGACCAACGGTGGTGCCACCGTGGTGCCAACTGAGGTGGCAGGTGCCACGGTGCCGCTTCTCAGCCCATCCAGCGACCCCGGCAAAATCAAGGTGGATGGGAACGTTTGCAAAACTGCTGCGGCAAGCACGGATGGTAAATCACACCCAGCTGTTAATTTAGGTTTGCGTCACAAGAGTGTGCTTTAATATTGCACTATTTAATCACGATAGATTAATGTATTTTTTTATATTTTCAGAAACGTCTTGTCAAATCAATCTGGCCACCTGTTGTGTTTTTGGTAGAAGGTCACAGACCTTTAGGCCAGTGTTACTCTTAAGTAGAGGCTGCAAGTGACTAAGTTTTGTAGATTTCTTAAGGGATAATATGAGCCACATTAGGAGATTCTCTGTGTTTTGGTGTTTTGAAAATAAGCTTGATTTCGTTACGACTTGACTACCATATATCAATTATGTAAAATGTTTTTTTTTTACCCATTTTAATGTAGGGCACAGATAACATGCAACACATTTCCATTTCACAGAACATTTCTCGTTTGTGTGTGATCCCCTGTTTATTCAGCATTGACTCGAACAATATTCGTAGCCTTGAATCCACGCACGTACCTCTCAAAGAGGCAGCAGAGATGACATCGCTGTGATAATGCGGAGGAGCCGTGTGCACGAGCAAACTCATCTGGCAGTGGGAGGCGTACGTGTCGCTGTAGCTTAGAGCCTTAATTCTCTTGAGGTATAAAGTCTCTTGGCGTCGCTGTCAACTGTCACGGCAAACACATTTCACTTGACAGTACGACAGACCCCGCAGTGCAGAGAACTTGATTAACAGGACTCTTGTGATGCAGCTGCAGCCGTCATTGTGCAGCGATTTTGTAAACTGTATATTTCGCTGATTGCCACTTTAGTGTCTAATGGTATGATTGTTTTTTCAATGGACTTAGTAGCTTTCATTTGATTTTGAAAATTCCCTGTGAATTGTAGAATTTAACCTGGTATTATATAACAAGAACAGGGTTTACAAATTGCACAGGGTCAGAAGCATTCGTGCATTGGAACTGAGAGTCATGAAACAAGCTTTGATAAGCGCTGCTGCTATAATGAGCCAATCTCAGGCCGCGATCAGTAAAACTGTCAAATTGTGCACCTTTTTGTCTCGTGCTTGCCAGGCATGGCCAGCCGGCCGGCTGCCCTGCCAATCCAAGTGGGCGACCTCTTCAAGAACGACGGCTATAGCCACTACCATACGGTGCACCAGGACTCTGGTATCTATCGCGACCTCCTGCAGAAGCTGCACCTGGGCCCAGGCGGCGCCAACTCTGGGGGCGGGGCGCCCGGGGCGGCCCAACCATCCCACCCGCACGGCGTGCACCACTCCATCTCCCAGCCGCACCACCAGCACCAGTACCGCTCGCTGCGCCGCAACAACAGCTACACCAGCTACACGGCCGCCATCTGTGGGGTGCCCATCCAGGCGCTGAGCCAGCCGGAGCCGGTCGCCACCACCATCTCCACAGAGGACAGTTTGAAACTCGTTCCAAGGTGCGTGCCGCGGGGAGGACGAGCAGTGCCAGCGCACGCCTACGCCGCACGGAGAGACCGACGCGTGTTGTGCCGCCCTCCGCGCACAGCGTCGTACCCCGCAGTGCCGCACCGCGTACCGCCACGCACAGCCTCGTGGTCTCGTAAAGCATCAACGTTTCAAGGGCAGTCACGCGAGTGAACGTACCCTGCATTCCGCACATTAGCTGAAAATCTCCTTATACAGTGTAATTGGCAGAGTTGTAATCTTCGTCTAAACCGTACCACCAGGACAGCAGTCGAGGTCTGCTTAATGAAAGGTGTCCCCTCGCATATGTTCAAACAAACATTTAATAATTTTAAAAATAAATTATTTTGAAATTACATTGTTAAATCTTACCATCGTTGCTTACAAATCCCCTAATACTGTTTTGGTTAACAATCTAATTATTGTATAGTTTGTTTATACATCTACCAACTCTCAATGCATATATATATATATGGTGTGACATTGATAGGCAGTATATCCAGAAAATATTAATCCTATTTATAAACCAACCTCTCTCGCCTCCCAAACGTGATACCCCCGTATTTCTGCCTGTACAAAACAGTTCTGTGGAGTGTCCTAATGACTGTTTCAAATGGCTAGAGGTGACATTTGCACTGCAAGTGGCCTGCATTCGCTGGTATTGCAATCGTATGACCAACGCATTAACTTGCATGGCTTGCATCTCTTTGATCAAGCAGCATTCAATTACGCAGCGTCAACCTGTACAGTGCCTCAATAAGAGAACTCGAGCATTTAAACTAGATGCCAACAACATTCCCAGAATCTTAAGTAGGTTACCTTACCTACATGTCAGCTAACCTGAACGCTCATGGAGATTAGGCCTTCCGTGTTGTTTTTTTGTGTGTTTAGTGTTTATTATAACTGATTATTTTTGCACACAAGCCTGCTTTGTTTTAGCTGATCTTATGCAACAGTGCCTTAATGAATTGGTGTAATAATTCACCAGCACTTGATAACAAGCTGTATTAACAAACACAGCTTTGTAATGACATGCAAAACTAAAGAGCTACGCTTTAAAAGACTAATTGTTCCCCAGCAATTGCCACAAAAATTAAAATTGTCGTGAATAAACAGTTTACAGGGTTTCTATATATATTCTGCTAAGCTGTCATCGTGCAAAAGTTGGCACATTGGACTTGCTATCTGGAGGTTAGTTCATTCAATCTCCAAGCTTGACAGTTGAAATAGCTCGCAGGTCTCTTAAATCATCCCCCTCCTCTGCTCACCAATGAGTATAAATGTCTGCAAGAGTTTGTCGATAAGCCAGTTCCGTTCGTTAAGGTAAAGTGTGAATACTCCAAAACAAGCTCCAGATGGACTCTGTGGAGCTCACCTTAGTGGACACCCTTCCACCAGCAGTGGTGTTATCAAGGCATAGCAGGACTGTACCCTTTCCTTTTAATCATTGATTATATAAATACAGAGGTGATAAGTCTTAATAGTGTTTTAGCAGTGTTTGTAAATGTCATCTATGAACTGCAATATGTGAGCCATGCTTTCATAATAACCTGCATTTGGACGAACAATTATTAACCAGCCCATAGTTACATTGCCTGGCACCGGTTTTTCTAGCACAGCAGGTATGAGCCTTGGCAGCTTTTGAAACCTGCGTGGAAAAATACCATTTGGTCCCGTTCAACTCTGGCCACATATGCAAGGTTTACCGTGATACAACACGAAAGATGGAAATAAAGTATATTAAAGACTTAACGATTAATTTACCAGAACCACGCAGGATGTCAGAATGACAGTAAAAAGTGTAGTGTCATTGTGTGTGTGTGGTATGTGGTACAGTAAGAAGGTAAAATTGTTTTTTTCAAATCTGTCATACCATCATGAGAAGTCATAATTCACCATTGTGCACTGTTGTGTCAGGGCAGTCTTAACAGTATTATCGGCTCCCGGGCAAAGCAGTGCACTGGGGCCCCTACCTAGTGTTTATTTACTTATTGACAGCAAGTCACAATCTACATAGATTAGCATGGAGCCCCCTATGCTAGTGGGGCCCACGGGCAACTGCCCAGCGTGTCCATGCATTCAGACGGCACTGGTTGTCAGTGCATTTTATATTGAGCATATATGTCCGTACGAATTCCATCTCATGATCTGCCATGGTCTATGCAGCCAACCTCCCGTACATATCGGTCATATGGGATGTGATATCTGACATCCCACACGTGAGATGATGTCTGATATCACTCACTGATACTGCTGCTGTTAACCGTAGATGGAAATTGAACTCTTGTTTGTCCATAACACTGTGTACTAAACACTGCAGCTGCTCCTCCCCAATGCTGCCTGTATACAATTACCCACAGTATATTGCCATGCCAATGAAAGTTGATAACTAGTAAAAATGTCAACATTAAATAAACTTATGTTAACTTGGCATAGAACAAATAATGCTTTGTTTCAGCGATTCAAACAAGTTCTTGCGTTCACCATACATGTGTGGAATAATCAATTCAGATTCATGCAAATTATATGCTGATATTCAGCGCACAGAAATTGAGTGCCAAAAGCCATAGAAAGTGAAATTAAGAATTGGACAAGTAAATTGACTCTCCTTTTCAATCGAGATCCCAGATCGTGGTGATTCTGAAAATTATTTGGCGGCACAGACATTGCAGGTTATAAAACATCATTCAGTTGTTGCCCGCAGCTTGGTCTTTACTAAATATAAATATGGGGCTAAGTATGTCGCATAACGTGTGGGTAGGACATTCAAAGAACTGAATCCATTCTCGAAGCAGCTCAAATTGGAAGGTTATGAGTTTAAAACTAGGTTGGGTGTCCACTCCACCTTTCTCTGCCCCCAGCGATGATAACATAAGTATACCATTCTGTGGGGATGTCAACAGTAGTCTACGGGTAACTCATCTCTACCACAGGATTGTGGAAATCACACCATGGCATCAGGGCCGTAAATAGAAGTAGGCCACTGCACCATGGGTAATGGAGATGGAAACTACTTTGGTGCTGATTAAATTCTGTACTCTTGTTTAAAGTGTAGCAACATTTCCAACTGTCCTGTGTGTGCACTAAAGTTGTATATCATTTAACCCTGTATCATGATTGCTTCGAAAAGCTGCTCTCTCGGGACAGCCGCGTCGATGGCTCTCTCTCCTCTCCTCGCGACGTGTGAGGCGAAACGTTGCGAGGAGAGGAGAGAGAGCGATCGACGCGGCTGTCCCGAGAGAGCAGCTTTTCGAAGCAATCATCATGCATCGAGCCGTGAAAACCTACATCATTAACCCTGTATCCATTTTATTTTCTTATTTATACAATTCTTTTTAGTGGTTGCTCTTGAATCCTTCTGAGCATCTTCACAAACATTAATTTCATCGTCATCGTTATCAATACCCACTTTGTCCTATACTGGGTCGCGGGAGGCCGGAGCCTATCCCAGCAGACAGACGGTGCAAGGCAGGGCTATACATAGGATGTGACGCCAGTGCCTTGCAGGGCATTGGGGGCAATTTACTTAGCGGTCCAATTAACCTAAGTGGTAGCGTGTTTTTGGGTGGTGGAAGGAAACCAGAGTACTTGGCAAAAACCCACACGGACACGGGGAGGGAACACGCAAACTTCACACAGAAAGGCATTCAAGCCGGGCACTGAGCCCGGGCTATAAGGTGACAATGCTACTCACTGCGCCGCCATCCCGCCACATTCATTTCAATCACAGTCGACTTACCCTTAGCACCACCTTCATATGCGTATCTCGCAATCACGAGAAATGCGCTGCGTCATCACATCGACTGTGTATAACGCACGCCACCCTCGCCTCGCGTCTGCCTTCACCTTGCCCCCCCCCCCCGCACGCATGCAGAGCGTCGTTCTCCAAGAGACGCATGCGCTACGACAGCTACTCCAGCTACTGCAACGCGGTGGCGGAGGAGGAGGAGGCCGGCGGCCCGGGAACCAGTGGCGGCGGGTCCGGCGGTGGGCTGCTCGACTCTTCGCAGGTGCGCGTGGTAGTGGGGGGCGCGGCCCGGGCGGCTCCGGGCGGCAAGGCCGCCGCAGCCGCCGGCGGCGGCGCGGCGGGCGAGACGACCGAGTGCGACCTGTCGCAGGACGGCTCGTCCGATGGCGAGGAGGACGACGAGAAGGACCCGCTGGAGGCCAGCTTGCTCTTCCACTTTCTGCAGATCCTCACCGCCTGCTTCGGGTCGTTTGCTCATGGAGGAAACGACGTCAGGTGGGTGGCGTCCCGTCAAACGTGTCTCGTCAAATATTCATCGGAATTGCGATCGATACTGCCTTGACAGTGGCGGCGCACAAATAACAAAAATGCAACGCATTGGTCAATGAAACTGCCACTGAAGAGGAAATATAATTTACAATAGAAAGCCATTGCTTAAAATGTCACTTATTAATGGTATTTTTTGCTACCAACATGGGAGATAAAAGATCGCGAGGAAAAAGGAGGCTTGCTCGCCGTGGCTATCCCGACAGCGCAGCTTTTAAGTGCAATTCTCCTACGTAGAGTCATGACAACGTATGTTAACACAAGGAGAGGAGTTGTGCTGCTATTTATAAATATGAAAGATATTCCACAGCTGTCCAACAATAACCCACCAGTGGGCCACGAGCACCACCTAGTGGTCCATGACGACCAGACCCAAACGAGGCAAGCGGGCCTTGACGTGCGAAAGGTCGCGAACCCCCTTTCTCGAGTCAACTTCGCACCCCTCCGCGTGGGTTCCATGGCACAGCTCGGTCGCCCAACGATGCACCATAATTTCCATGCCGGTGCCCCCACCCCCCACGCGCCGTCCCTTTCAGCAACGCGATCGGACCGCTGGTCGCGCTGTGGCTCATCTACACCGAGGGCTCGGTGTTGCAGAAAGCCGCGACGCCTATCTGGCTGCTGTTGTACGGCGGCTTGGGCATTTGCATCGGCCTGTGGGTTTGGGGCCGTCGCGTCATCCAGACCATGGGCAAAGACCTCACTCCCATCACGCCATCGAGGTGAGCGAAAGCATCGACACAGCCGGATGGGAAGATCCGTCGTGAGAGAGAGTGAGAGGAGAGGAAGGTTCTGAGTAAGCGAGGCTCCTGCTCTGAGATGAGGCTCAAGCAGAATTTGTTAAACAGGGTGCACCCTGGTGACGTGACTCAGTGAGACTCTGCTCAAACTCTGCAAGAAGGCGTTAATCTGTGTGGCAAATAGAGATATATGTCATTTTACCTTTTGCCACGCAAACTGATTTTAGTCTTATCTATTACTAAGTTTACTGTACATATTGTCATTTCATTGTAAATGTACATATACATTGCACGACCTACCATTTAAAATGCATCTTAAGGGCAGAGGCATGATACAGGTACTTCAGGTATATGGATATGATTTGCTCATAAACTAATTTTTTTGTTTGAATACACTATGAATAATATAATTTAATGTTACATTATTACATTTTCTAAATATTTACCGTGTAAGTACAGATATAAGATGTATTTAGTATGTAAAAGATTGTGGAGACCACTTTGTCACGATGTATGATATATTTGTTTTTAAACAGCTGTTCCAACACTTAACATTTTGCACCACGGATTATAATTCTTTCAATTATCATCGTTTTACATATTTACACAAGAAAGCCTCACAGAGGTCATGACTGCTTTTGGTGAGGGTCCTGCCACTTTTTTTCAATAGGGGCAGTGCAAGCAATGTCTACTCCTTGAGTACTTTGCCAGTAGTTTTGCTTATTTGTACCTTGACGCCAACGCACTCTTGAAGGATCTTTAACACACACTGAAACACAGCGCACATTTTCATAGTTAATGCTCCTGGAACATGAATCATTGTGGCCAATGTATTCTATCCATGAACCTCGGCAACAAGTAGCAATACGCTACCAGTGTGCCATGTCATCACCTCCACGTTGTGCCTGTCGCATGTTGAATGTCATTTGCTCTGACCCGTGGTGTGTGATGTTGCTTTCGTGACCGTGCTGTTCAGAATCACAGTGACTCATTTCAGTGCGAGAAGCAAAGCTTAGCTTCTTTCTTCCTCTGACATTTAAAGATTCTACAGGTGTGCTCAACAAAATAAAATGATGTGTTCCAACTTTTCACTTGGGAGCACTTGAAAAGCACAATGGTAGTGCATCTTTGCTTGAGAGCAAAGTCGATCTGTTTACATTGCCCAAGCTCACACAGCTCTCTTCCGAAGTAAAAGGTCATTTCACAGAAGTGGTGCAGCGATCATTCGCAAAAACACGACATACGTTGCACGAATTCATTACTGGAAAGCGTAGTGGGTTGTTATTTCCACTCAATGGAGGACTGCACTTATAGTGTCTGTATTATCTGGGCTTTTCAATATAAAAACTCAAATAAATAACTGATTTTTTAATATATATATATAAAACTCTAGAAAATTATAAAACAAGCCATTAAATCATGGTTGAACATGATACAAGGACTGAACATCATAATTGTAAATGTTTCAAAAAGCCTCCATTGCTTTTTATCATCCAATGCCAGGGACTATACATAAATAATTTCCAGTTATACATGTTAACACATATAGTATCACATTGCATTATTAACGGTTAAAATTGTTTGATCTCTTGTGCTCTATTTATATTACTGATTTTAGCGATTACGTTTTGCTCCATTGCCTGTCGGCTCAGTATTCCAAGCAACTTAAATTATTTAGACTGCAGCAGTCTACATAATATAACATTCTTTAGTTATAATTTCGTCTTTGTTCAGAAAGAAACCCAAACATCTATGTACTCAGTGAAACACAGGTTACGATAATATAACAATAATTTGGCGCGTATCCAGCTTGTTCCATAATAAGTCTGACATGCTAACAATAATATTTGCATTTCTAAACCGCCGTTCACCAGAGGATCACAGAGCGCTGCACAGAGCTGTGGGTAAACGGCATGTCAGCAACAACATCATAGATCAATTGAATAAAATGTACATGTTTAGCATTAGACTTCGCTCATTGTAATGATTGATATTCTTACCTTGTTTTTGTCAAGCGCATGGAGCTTGGCCGTGTTAGCACTCACCCCACTTTGGCACTCTGCGACCCCACGGCTCCACGACCTCCATGGCCTCGTTGCGTTCACGCATTTGATGGAAATGTTTTTTTTCCCCCCTCCCTGCAGCGGTTTCTCAATTGAGCTAGCCTCGGCCTTCACAGTCGTGATCGCCTCAAACATCGGCCTGCCGATTAGTACGACCCACTGTAAGGTAGGCACATGTATGATGTGGTGGCACGGAAGGGCAGCCACAGCTCTAGAGCACGGCCTGATCGGTCCGCAGCAGCCACAGTAGTCGAGAGGCAGTGTCCGCCATCCTCATTATTGTCACAACTGCTATAGTAATCGCAATATTAATGTTTGGTGCCTGAGTACAGTGTGCGAGTAGAGGCCGCTGTTGCTGTGTTGTATTTTCCAAAGTTGGCAAACTTGTTGCCATTGTGCCAGGGTACATGGCCTACTGATTTTCATAGAATGTCACGCGATGGTTACTCTTCCACTGTAATGCAGGTGGCGCGTCTTTGTACCGTTGAAAACACCCACAGCGTGAACCAGGACAGCCAGAGGTCTCGCACCACGAACTGATGAAGCTCGTGGAAAAGAACTCTACCGCTAGGCCCTATCACCACCCAAGAACACTGTAAACGTTAACGTTTACCTGTTGAACTCAAGAGGCATCATTTATCATTGCTATTTAAAATGTTACATGTTAAAGCATATATTTTAATAATAATAATAATTGCATTTATAGAGTGCTGCGGTGAGAATGGCACGTCAACAATGCACGCTTTGCAGACGTTAATTCGATTTATCTTGACATTTTTATTCACAAGGAAAATAGCAGTAAGATAAACATGACATAGTTTCGCTGTGAGGAAGACCAACTCCCGAGGCGATAGTGAGCAGCGCTTAGAAGTTTTGAGTGCCAAGATAGGGTGGCTTCCTGGAATTCAAAAATAGCAGCAGACAAGGATGCGTGCCGCCTCCGTCTTATAGCAAGACGACACCCATGCCCCTTCTGCACGCCCGGGATACCAGAGCAAAAAGCTTTTTACAAATAGACGTCGCTGCCGTGGACCGATGCTGGCCGCGTACTCTCCCTGTGCGTCCCTCCGTGCTGCTACATGCATCGTATTCGCACCGTTTGTCTTGATGTGTCCGTGTGTTGTTTGTCGTCTTTTTGGTTTCTTTTTTGCAGTGGCTTTACTGTTGAAATCAGTTCTGCTTTTACGGTACTCGTAGCCTCAAATGTGGGCATTCCCATAAGTTCGACCCACTGCAAGGTATTCCTGGTTGCATATCCCTGCGCAGGCGATGCGCATCGAATTAATGTAGCTGCTGCCACTTGGAACCTGCCTACACCGGGTATTGCCACAGAGCACAAAGAGTCCCATCACTGGGGGCCGGCGGATACTCTTTCATCGTCCTCCATGTGATGTGGCTTGCTCCAATTTAAATAACCCTTACTTGTATTCCTGTAAGTGGTTAACAAGGTATTTGAATTGGAGTCTTCCAGTCTACATTGACGTGAAGCAGAGGCCATAAGCCTGCTCTCTTTCCCACTGGCGTGTGGTGGACTTTAATATTTTTAATATAAGACAGCTGTACAGTTTCAAAAAACATTTCATGGAAGTGCACCGTCATTGTAATTTCAGACTCAAAGGGGAGACTTAATTGAACTAATCGAGAGGAAAACGGAGCGTTATTTTCCTTCCCAGCATGTACTACAATGGCAAAAAAAGTCAACTGTTTTTCCGCCAGTTATTTAATTAGATTACACCTTTGATATCGTCACTATTTAACTGTGACAAAGCCAGCGATGTGCTGCATTATTAGATGAGTCGCTTGATTGAACTAAAGCCACATTGGAAAATCTGCACTCACCAAGGCTGCTGAATTTGGCTGCCAGAGCTGGTGATACTACAGCAGGAAGCAGATTGGTGGCCACGATTTCTCTATTGTCTTCCGATTGCCAGATATTTTAACACTGACATTCAATGACCTGCTTCTCGAATGAAGCTGTGGCTTAAACACTCATCGGCTGACTGGTTCTCTGGTTGTATAATTATATCCCGTCTCAGATTTGTTTTCAAACAATGAAACGTGGCATGTCACAAGTGCACACGTGTGTTATTGTTAATTCGATGGTCATTGTTAAAGTAAAGTATTATATATTTATTGAGCGTGTAAAATAAACATTTTTTTGCCACTGAGGTACACATTCAGGATTGCTTATAAAGAAAATCCGTGGTTTAAATATTTTGTAAAGGGGTTCAACTCCAGTAGGTTTATTTTATTACAAAACTGGCATTTAATAATAATAATTTTACATTTATAACGCGCACATATTCATTCATTTAAATTCTGATTGTCTCTAACCTCCTAATGCATCTTCACATCTGAGACAACAGTCGTGTGTCACTCATTAATGAACAATCAATTCTAGTGTGGATATTACATAAATAAAGGACCAAACTAAATATGGGTTTCATCCAGGAGCGAATAGATTATAATAGATGGCGTACACAGTCCCAAATTCCATCCGTGCTGGTGGTTGTTGTAGGTACTAAGTTCCAATGAGGGGACAGCACTTGCAATATGCCACCGATCCCGTGCATTGCAACTTACAGGTACAGCAGCATGGTGGGAGTGTTATGCTCCCTGCATGCCCTAAACAATTTAGTTGCTGTAGGCAGGACCTTGGCAGCAGCTCAGATAAAAATCTGTTCCTGATGAACGACGTTGCCAGTGGCGGCATAATGGCAATGATGATTAACATGATTTCCTAAACGTCAATTTGTAATATTTCATCTGCTGTATGCACACACATTGTCTGTGCATTTACGAACAGAATTTCTTCAAAACAGGAATTGTACAATTTTGTCCTGTTATGATTTAATAACATTTAACGTTCGATATGTTTTTCCCATGTTGATTGTTCAAGTCAATTTTTGTTCTTATAATATAAAACGAACCAAAAAACAAGCTTATTTTCTAATCTGTTAACCATATTTGAATTAAAAGCACAATTTTATCTTAATACAAACTTTAAATAATTAACACCTTAATGTAACAATATACACCGCTGAAAGTTAAAGTAACTTAATAGATAAATTGTAATGTATACCGATTTAGTTTATTAAAAATGCTCTTAAGAGCTGCTCTTTATTAATAACCGTAGTGAGCAATTCTCCGCAGTCCTGTCTCTGATGACGCCTCCAATTTGGATAGACAAACGTCGCGACGGAGAGACTCCGAACACCCGCTGTCCAGAAAGAGCAGCTCTCGAGAGCAGTTCTAAGCGGAGATCTTTTCCGGAAAACGTCACGCTGTCCAGCTCCGAGCGTTGACGCGTTGTCCGTGGCCGCCGACAGGTTGGCTCCGTGGTGTCGGTGGGCTGGCTGCGCGCGCGCAAAGCGGTGGACTGGCGTCTCTTCCGCAACATCTTCATGGCGTGGTTCGTCACCGTTCCCATCTCGGGGCTCTTCAGCGCAGCCATCATGGCGCTCTTTGTCTACGCCATCTTGCCGTACGTCTAGGAGCGCGTGAGTGCGGAGAGACGGGTGGGGACGGGGTTCCCAGGATCAGAGAAGCTTGTGGCGTGGGGGATAGTAGGAAGTCAAGAGTATAGTAGGAAGCAAAGGAGAGGTTTCTCAGACAGTCTCAAGAAGGTTGCTGAGGTTAGGAAGGGTCTAGTTTTTGGTTTGACATGTTCTGCCAGCTTTTGTTGTGGGGCGTTAGAGCAGCAATGCAAGTCAGAATAGTTGAATGCGAGATTTGAAATGAGAATTAGTCGACCTTTCTGTGGCTGACCTGCATTCCTATTTGTGCGCACATCCCCATAAGTGAATGATCAGAAATCTCTGCATCTTTTCTTTTTAAAACTACACTTTATCATTAAGATGTGCACCATATGTAGGGTTGCAGAAAATTATTAAGGATAAACCAATTCAATTAGGGCTTAGAATTCTGGATTATCTCTGACCATTGTTTTCTGTGAGTGTGCATTATACATGGACA
>JAZEWT010000017.1:11905172-11927129 GCA_036362905.1 Mordacia mordax
TCTGTTGAAGATGTAACTATGGCACACCTCTCACGTGCTACCCGGGTAGTGAGCGGTTAAATTGGTGAGTCGTTGGGTGGGTGGGCTAATGAGTACGTTGTTGTTGACGTGCCGTTCTCTCCACAGCTCTGTGCAGCGCTTTGTGACCCTCGGGTGAAAAGCGCTCTAGAAATGTCTCATCTCATCGCTCTAGAAATGGAATTATTATTATTCGATATTAATATTTTCACTCACGACTGGGTGGGGAGTGCAACCAATTGCCAACCTGTTCAAACAAATCCTCTCCCCTGTATAAAGACTGCTCATTATACCGGACTGACAAGCCTGTTTTTCATATACCAGAGTATTATACCCTTGAGCACGGTAATAAACATTAGAGCCAATCTTGACTACGTCAGGGGTGTGGAGTCCTGCTGCACCCACGTGCCCTTCCCTTCCCCCTCCTGCTTCGGAATCCAAAATAAGAAACAAAACGTTAACCCCTAACGTTAACCTCAAACTCGGAGGTTTTAGTCTGTGTATGGCGATGTACCAAGTAGGGTTCAGTTCGTACACTATTTTCATATATAAGATCCTTCACACATTTGTGCCATTAAGATCATACAAAATGTTGAAAAGAAATATTGTGTTCACTTTTCTGCAAACCACACAAATCCACTTTTATCTGGGTATGCGGCGCACATTGGTTTAATTAGCAAGTCTTCGCTCTGTTGGTGTATACACGTGTTTTCCGCCTGGACTTTCCCTGTCCGAAACACGGGAGTTTAAAAAACTGAAAACAATATCAAAACCGTCCGTGCAGAAAATAAAATCTAAATACCCTTATCCGTACATCGCTTTTGTAGTGTCCAGAGTGTATGAATTTTACGGTCTACGCGTTTTTTTAGTAAACGTTATACAAATACACATTTTAAAATCTAGGTATACAAATGCTACATTAATCAAAAGCCCTTCGTCTATGGATGTGCAAGAGTGTTCGTAATTACTTCCAAGACCTCTCTTTGCAGAGTCCCGGACGTTAATCAAAAACAAGCTTATTTGAAATACAATATTTTAAATCGACGCTCTGACAACGGTTTTCCCAGAAAGTCGGTGAGCGAATGAGAGGCAAGAGTTAGTGAATGAGGAGTAGGTAACGAGTCAAAAGCTAATCTAAAAAAAAAGCAATTCTCAACAACAACTGAATGAATGCATTCATGGAATTAATGTTTCAGACAGTGGCACGGTGGCGCGGTGGCACCGTCGGTAGCGATGTCGCATCACAGCAAGGACACGGGTTCAATTCCAGGCTCGGGTGTCTTTCTGTGCGGAGTTTGCGTGTTCTCTCTTCACGTGTCCGCGTGGGTTTTCGTCGGATACTCCAGTTTCCTCCCACCGTCCAATGACGCGTTGCTGCCTCGGTCAATTGGCCTGCGACGTAAATTGCACTTAAAAGTGTGCCCTGCGATGTACTGGCGTCATATCCTGGGTATTCCCCAGCCTTGCACCCTCTGTTGGCCGGGATAGACTCCAGCATCCACCTCCCCCGTGACCCTGTACAGGATTAAGCGGGTATGTAAAATAGGCCGAAAGAGTGATTGATAGAGGGAGGAATGACAAAACTGAGGAGAATGAAAAGACCTGAGGAATACGAGAATGTATGGGAATAACGTGTTCTTGTGTAGTACCAATGTTTTATATTTTTGCATGGATATGTGGGCATGGTGAGTGTTGCATCATATGGTCGGTTGGGAGGTGGGTGATTCCGTTTTTTTTTTGCAAAGATATACAGTAAAGTCCAAGTAATCTTCAGTTCTCTGTAAACCTGTGAGATAGTTCTTTTGAAATCTTATATAATGCAAACATTTGGCTTAAATGGCAATTATCCTTAAAGTCAACGAAGGGTGTATTTTTTCTCTTAAATATCAATATAGAATAGCCAATTAACTATTTAAATGCAAAAGCAATGCTCTTTGAAGCAATTCTCAGGCTACACTGAGCCGTAAGAAACATCAGATATTATCCTATAAATGGTTATAGCACCACCATGTGGTTGTAAGCGGCTAGGTGTTCAATGTCAGTGCGGCGCGGTTAAGAGAAGCCCGCATTTTGGACATTTGTGGTCGAGAGAGCCGTGAATTTCATGCGATTTGGGCACAATTTACACCTGTGCAATAGCCTTGAGTCATGGTGCAGATACGTGTCATTAAGACCACGCCGAGGCAGATTGCAAATGTATAAACAGGGGAGAAGTACGTTCATAATTAGCGTCGTTGTCATCGAATTCTAGCTTGGTAGTAGTCAGATGGGATCGCCAGCTACGGTAATGACCAAAACGCCCTTAACATTAATGCAAAAATGTACCGTAATCTACCCAAATGTCTTATTAATCATGTTACACTGCGACACTGTTGTGATAGGCACCTGCACGAGATGTGTTGCTGTTTACTTTGGTCATGTTTAGGGATTAATCCTTGCACAAATTGGTGCTATTTAATTCTGCAATCTTGCGTTTTACGGTTTATTTTTACGATTACGGCAAGTTTCATTTCTTTGCATTCGTGCGAAATGAATTTGTTTACCCTTTGTTATGCGTTGTTGCGTTTATAAAGTCCAACGACTGTGTGGGTCGCAGGAATCTCGCATCTAGAGCTTGCAGGCTCGCTGAGTATTGTTATAATAAACTTATACATGGATTATTTCAAGGATGTATTGGTCAAATCCAACTTCATTAGGCACCAAGTGGTTTAATGTTCATGGCATAAAACGATGTTTTATGCTACAGAAAAATAATGATGGCGTTGTACCATATTCGAATTAGTGTAACCACTTATTCCTTGAATGATTTAAATTTACTTTCAATGAGACTATCGTGGAATCATAACACAATGTTAACTTAGGGCAGTACGGTGACAGTAACGCTGTCGTCTCACAGTAAGGAACCGGGTTCGATTCCCGGCTCGGGTGCCTGTCTGGAGTTTGTGTGTTCTCTTCCCGTGCCCATGGGTTTTTGTCGGGTACTCCGGTTTCCTCCCATCGTCTTCTGCTGCACAGGTGAATTGGCCTTAGTAAATTTCCCCAAAAGTGTGCCCTGCGATGTACTGGCGTCACATCCTGAGTATTTCCCCGCCTTGCGCCCTGTCGGCCGGGAGAGGCTCCAGCTCCAAGACCTTGTACAGGATTAAGCAGGTATTAATAATGAATATGAATTTAACACTGGATTTTTGTAGACTCACGTACACTTCAGGTACAGTACTATATTGGTTCCAAAAGGTCACACGGTGCTCCAAGGACCATACATTCGCACCACACCCTGTGAACTTCACCCTGCATGACACGTTTATACAATTCTTTAAAAGTGCTATTCATAAGATGTGCATACAATACGCACATTCAGTTGTCCTCCAATCTTGACAACTGGGTTCTTAACCACTGCCATTGTGTTGGAAAGCTGCTTTTTTTACGCGAAGAAAATGTGACCTTGTTCCGAAGCTACTGGAATGATTGAGGGATGAAAATGTAAAATCATCAAACATCAAAACTTGTGGAGAAACTTGCTCAATGACAGCACGCAGTGCAGATAAAGCACCCTTTACTCACCTGCTTCCAACAGCTCAGCATTCACCAGATTCACCAGGCCTGCTCAGCATGCAAGTGCTCAATACATGAAACGCAGCCCAACAACTGTCATCATTGACTCGTCAAACTCTCATTTAGCGCTTTCCACTTTTAGTAATGTACTGTTTAGGCCCTTACATTTTAGTGATCAACTGTAATGAGGGTCACAGATATTCCCGAAATCACGAAAAAATATAAGGCCCTAGACGTACATCTTATGCTCTACACAAACATTAACTCTACACCGTGGAATAAAGCTATTGAAAAATGTTTCTTTGTTAATGACACTAATTCACGTCGGTTGAATTATGCAATTGGTAACTGGATAACAACACCTTGTCAATAGACCTACGAATTAATTAGTGAATGAACCATTCCACAGCTGTTAAACACCTTACTCTGGAGATATTTGTGCAGCTGCAATCCACATAATTCCTCGCACCAAAATTAGAGAGCCGAATTAACAATCCACACCCCGCTCAAATTACGCCTTACACATGCCCCAATAGACGCAATCTGACCAACTGCCATGCCTTTTAGAAATCCCTGACAATTGCACTTAAGAGCTGCTGCTCAAGGATAATTGTGTTGAGCGCTCCTGCACGCCTTCGAGACGTTTCGCCTCCAACATTGGAGGCACACGCGTCATGATGATGATGATTAGCCTGATGGCCACCAGTGGTGTAATGTAAACATTAACGCTCAGTGACTAAACCGGAGAGGTGGCTTTCAAGGACATTGTCATCGTCCTGCTGCCTCCAATGGGGGAAGGTGAAACGTGGCGAAGGAGAAGAGGAATAAGTTTACATGGCTATCCGGAAAGAGCAGTTCTTAAACGCAATTTTCATACAACGGGCCGTGAAAGCATGCATCAAAACCCCCGAATGCTTTCTCCCAAGTTGTTCACTGAAACTTCAAGCGTTAACTATGTTCTTGTCAGCGTCAGACGCAGTTGTCTCAACAATACTGTGCAATACAAGTGGTGTCATTTTACACGGAAGTACAGGTTTCCCATACATCAAGTACTTATGTGCATCCACACAGCAATGGAAACTAATGTACTGAGAAAAAGTTGGCAACACCAGGTATTAACCATCTCGACCAACTCCGCGGTTTGATTTCCTGATTACACTCATTTGGGCAATGCAATTAAAAAGTATCTTTCACTCACTCGAGCACAGCTACATCACGGCACTCAAAATTATATCGCACGGTAATACATTAAAAGGAACGTTAAATATAATTTTAAATACATCTCCATCTCCATTGTGGCATTTTACACGAAACCAAAGCAACCTTAGCAATGCGTCTGCTGTATACCTGTTCCAATGAATACAAGCTCATGTCCATCTGTCAGTTGGTAATAGTTGTTTACTAGGCGCAACTTATGAACATACCAAGTTCCAGTACGTACTGCATGCCGTTGTATACAAAACGTCATGCAAGTGTTAGGGTAAACCATCCAAGCACGATTTTATTCATTAGCATTCATACACACAGCAGCATAATAGGCATAGTTTCCAGAAATCACCGCAGTTTGGTTTTTCTCTTTTTCCTTATTTTAACTATGAAAACTGTTTCATCTGTGCCGTGTTCAACTTGAGACATAGCCACTTGTGTTCGCGGGAAATTAAAAGAACATACAATCCTCCTCCATTACAGCTATATACACGAGTTACAGTGCCGCTAGGAATATAAAAACAAAAAAAAAGATGTAAGATGCATACTTGTGACAATATACAGTAGAGTGTCATAGCAGAAATGCAGAAATATTACCAATTCTTACTGAACTCAAAACAAAGGTTCACTAGTAACAACCGTCAATAGGCAGGCTGAATTAACTCTTTGGTAGCATAACCTTCAACTTGTCTCGATTAAACGTTGTGGATAAATTACCAATTGCAATTTGCAACACATAAATGGGCCTAGACTGTACATGCATTTGCTTACGTTCTAGCAATTATGATCTTAAGTACCATTGTTTTCCGAATTTCCTGTTTTAAAATGTGTAAATTCGTTTTATAGTCTCAAGTTGGGATTATGAACCTTGTGTAATGACCAATTATGAAATGAAACTTCAGACAACACCGCCCCACATAAACATGCAGTAAGTAAATTAAATTATGTAATCTTATGAAGTCAAAGTAATACCAAACTTTAGTTTTTTTGTAACAAAACAAGTTTGCAAGTCGGGTGAAAGGATAAATGTGATTAAAATAAAGATTTCTTTTTTCAGGAAAATAATCTACTTTCAAAACAAAACACAGCAACCTGGGAAAGAATAATGCAACATATCAACCGGTTTGGTGCTGATAATGTTTAAAAGACTGTTATTGGCATTGTGCAGCTCATCAAGCTTATCAAGCTGCACAATGAAGAAAAAGTGCCATAATTTAAGAAAATAAAGATAAACATTAATAAACTCTGCCTTTTCCATAGTCATCGTTGCTACGATTAGGTCGCGTGTGTGATGATTTGGTTTAATTACTAGTGAACCTTATCGATCCCCAGCGAGAGTAATTTTTTTTTTCCATTAACCGACCGTCACTGACAGATACAGCAGAGGGGGCAGGTACGGCGTGGGGCGGCACACTGAACGCCATCAAAGAGGCGGCGGGGGAGGCTCCTTCACAGCCCGTTGGTCTACCAGGCTGAGCTCGTCGAGAGCAGGTATCATCTCGCTGGGTAGGCGGCTCTCTGCGGAGGCCTCCCGCACGGGAAAGAAATGCGCAAATGTGGAGGGCACATCGCTGGCTGTGAGGTCGCGTGGGAAAGGGGTAAAAGAGGCGGCGCCATCGAAGAGCGACTGCTCAAGCCATGGATTGGCTCCACCGCCCACGAGGAAACCGTGCTGATGTTCTCCTCCGCCCTTGTCGTCGTCGTGCCCTGCGTCCGCAACGCGCAGCAGTGTGGAGAGCAAAACCTCTTGTGTAAACAGGCTATGGTCAGCACGCTCGCACTCCAGGGCCTGCTGCTCGACGTCGCACAGCTGACCCTCGTTTAACCTGCACACCCGCATGCAAAAACACGGGCGCGCGCGCGCGCACACATTTCCCATTCAAATTATTGCAGTCAAATTTCCCGGAATCCAAAATAAATCATCGCTCTATGGATGCGTTTGCCTAAGTGGCGCTTTTTTTTAACAACTTGCGTGAAAATGTCAGCTGTGAACAGACCTGTCGAGAAGAAAAGGTGAGTTTGCTGCCCCCGATTGCCCACTCTCTCCATTGTTGTTGTTATTTGCAACAGACTGCTGCTGAACAAGGCTTGCACCATGAGCTGCGGCCGAGTTGTTGTTCTGCCGGGCTTGGCTACGCGCTTCTCCACCCTGCTGCTGCTGCTGTTGCTGCTGCTGTTGCTGCTGACGTGCCGCCTGGGCTTGCTGCCGCTCCAGCTGCAGTTGCATGTGGATCTGCTGCAGCTGTGATGCCATCGAACCGGCGGGGTTCAGTGCGCCGCCTGCCACACGACGCACGCCTGACAGCTGGGACAGCAGCTCTGTGGCCATATAGGGAACAGACAAAAGTGTCATGCATAGCAACATGCTCTGTACTCAACGCTTAACGAAACCCATTGTCACCTGTATTGGTTCAGATGGGTCCCTCTCCCCTTCAAACCTTGGCACCCCCTCCAGTCCTATTCACATTCATAAACCTTGTACATTCAAACGCAAATCAAATCCTGAAAAACCACAACCGGCTAAGTATGTTTAAGAAGCAATGTACTGATGAATGATAACAGATTGAATAATGCTCGTATGACAAAGAGGATATGTGTTCTTAATGCACCTGTACTTCTATGACCGGCAGTGATAGCAGCAAGCAATGAAAACATTCTACATTTCAAATCCATAGGTTTGTCACAGAGCGCTTACGAGCTTGTAAATGGGCCTTGTACGGCAATGAATCAAAGTGGTAATACATGGTTCAATGCCTAATGTGAGCTGACAACTACAGCTGTAGCTATACATAGCGTGTTAAATGGGTATTATAGCTAAAACTAAAACTTAGATTTTATCATGGAATGTTCAAATATCACACATGAAAATATGACTGCGCCCATGGACAATCTGACCAACAACATGTGTGAACACAAACATCACCTACATGCACAACCAAGCAAGTGCAGTGTCAAGCACTGACATGTCGTACAACACCTAGATATAGCACGCCCTTTGCTACTTCAAGCAAGTATATATGAGGGATCGCTGTAAAGTAAGACTTAAAGTACATATACAGCACTACTTTAAAGTGTCAAAGAAGATGTACACACACCTCGCATAAAATGCAGTATCGCAGCCATTTCCACTATGCTGAAACTTGAGTCTCCACACTCACCAGTTCATGCTACTGACCAGCTGTTACTTGAGATTGTTAATGACCCAACCAAACACTGATGGCAGAACACGTTATTGCTGAATGCTGGTAACAGTACCGCATCCGATGTGTCCACCACACTCTCTCGTAGTTGAGTTTGGAACTGCGCAAGCGGTATAGTTCATGCACCAGCAAGGTAAGCAACATCGAAGAATGGCCCAAGGAGTGGAAACAGATCAGGGAAGTACAATAGAAAAAAAGGGTTGAGGGTACGAATGCATTCAGGTAGCAAGAACAGGCGCAGCTGTCACCACGCAATCACAAATCCAAGGGCTTGAAGATGAAGACCGCGTCGTTCGACGTGCGTGTGGCGTTGTCGTGCTCGATTCTACCTGCTATTGGATCCATCGCCTCGCGGGCGCTGGGAGAGTAGGAACCCTGCGAGGCAGAGGAGCCAGAGAGCCCTCCCCCACCCGTCGAGTTCCCTGTAAAGTGCATATTGGAGCGACGCACGCGCGTCACTCCGATTCCCCTGCCCGGGTGGAGCACTCGACGCATGTGCCGGATGCCACTCGAATCGTCGTGAAACATAACGCGTTAAGGGCTCCACCAAAAGGCATCCGTAGAGTTTACATTTTTTCACGACAGCAAATACCTCGCGCGAAGACAGCTTGGTTTTAGGTTTGGTTGATTGTGGCAAAGTATACACCTTGTCGTGGCTTTCCTGATAATGGGAACAGATCAGTCAGTGCATCCAACCAAATAATGTGCCAAGCAAAGATTTGACGCATGCCTGATATTCTACTTGGATAATGGCCAGAGCATTAAAACGACTGCCATTTCATATCCAACCAGCAAACATAACAATTGGTTATATCAGAAACTAGTTGACATGTAGAAATCAAATTATATACCTACAGCAACAGCCTATGATCACTCTCCTATTGTTGCAAAGCATAAAATAATCAACAATATAGCAAAGCACAAAGGGTTGATTGTGCAGCCTTCATCCATCAATTGCAGTAACCAGCTTTAACAAAATTGAAGCAATTTTCTGTAATGTCAATATTTCACTATTTAAATATTCTTATCTTGTCTTGGACAATAAAAAATGTATCCGTATTGTTTTGGAAATAGCAATTTTCACTAACCTATACAATATTTATTGATACAGGCATAGTGCAAGCCTTCATTTGTTATACTGAAGTTGGTAACTTGTAGTGAAAACATATCAAATATCTAAAATTTCGTACGTTTTTAGACAAATTATTTTAATCCACTAGAGCCAAAAGAACAAAAGCACATTTGGCAAAGTTCAGTTGCTTTCTGAATGTAAAAATATATTTATCGCTAAAATAACCTTGATGAACACGTGAAACTCAAAGTAACAATCAACTGAACATGCAGCTACAAGCTTAAGCAGAATACAGAATTTACTTTTTTTGATAGAGTATTGAAAGAAACAAATTTTTTCAATGCCAAAAATTCTCACCAGAGGCCCATACTGTATGTGAACATACATGTAACATCTAAGAAGAGTGAGACTATATTAAAATCATTACCAGAGATTTAAAAAATAAAAACCACAAAGACTCTGGTGTTAACATCCTGAAGATGTTCCGGCACACCTGATCGCGCAAGTGACGACATCAAAACATCCATATAAACATACCCGGAAGCGGTACCAGTGGTTTGATCTGCCCACTCAGGTTTGGCGCGGGTGCCCGATGATGCTGAACGTAATTATCAGCGAAAGGTCGTATGTATCTTTTTGTAAAATATTGTGGGGTCGCTTTTCAACACACCGGTGTGCTGAGACAGTAAAGGAATTGGCGTGTTTTCTGTTCACGTGACAACCCCTTACTGATTCGCCGTGTCGGGTGGTGGAGGGTTAAACGACACTATTTTATAATTTTCTACGTGACCTGACCCAAAAATTAATTTCATCGATCCCGAAGGTGATTTACACTGCAAACAGAAAGGATATGATGTCTCGCGGAGTTCTGTGTTCAACAGTAAGATGTGCGGCGAGGTCATCCGTCACGTGATTGGGATCTCCTCCAGGTAATGCAGCACACACTGGGCAAACCTGTGTGAAGACAACAGAAAAGGCTGACCAAGAGACCACCCTTCATCCAAATGTCACAGTGGATTGAACACCGTTAGCCCTGACCCACTAACATCTTAGGGAACATTATGCATTGTAAGAGGCACAGATTCGACAATGTACTCGTGATGATCTGAATACATTTAATGGATAGAATGTTTGCATCCAGTGCTTGCCAAGCTGTGCATAAAATAACTTTACAGACGGTCAGTGATTCTTAAGCAAAGCATTCTGTATACACTGATGTAATTAACATTTTAACACAAACAATTTAATGTACGTTTTGAGTCAGTGGGACACCCATGCTTGAAGTGCCATGTAATTTGTTGGCGATTTTTTTAATATGCACACGCATACACTGTGAATCGTTCTCATTCTCCTTGTAGTGGGTGATAAGCTGCCGGAAGCAGGATGAGTTATATGTATTAAGTGGGTACCGATACTGCATGACTGACTAGACATTTCCGTGCCTAAAACAGGGGCAAAGACCTTATCAACAACATGTTCCATACAGAATCTTCAAGCAAATATATTTTATACAATTTCATATTTACAGCTGCAGGGAAGTTTTTATAAATGCTAATCCTCTGTGGGACTATAATCTGGTTGACTTCACTTATAACTTGAGGCCCCATGTTTTTAGCTCATGAATTTCAATGCAAATATTATATGCGAGACATTATTAAAGTGTACATGTTGTGAATACCTAAGAAAATATTGAAAAATATATATTGGATTTCAACAAAAACAGTGAATTTATACTACGAATTGAAACTGTTTGACAGATATGTATATACATTAACAGATATGTTAATGAGGGCCACCCCACTCCTTAAGCTCATGGGAGCTGGTGTCCATACTTTACCAACCTGGTCTGTGCAGACTGACAATGGGAAGGAGCATAAACATGGGAACATTTAAGTACAGGGAGGCTACATATTTTGCTACACCTCCTGTTACCCACAACATAACGCTGCAGTTTCTCATAACCCGACATGCACGCCGGGTTCATCATCCAAGCACTAGCCAGGCTCAGTCCTAGCTAACTTACGAGATCTGATGAGATTGGGCCCAACACGGGTGATTTTATTGTATTCATTATCATACATCTCTATTTCACAAAGTGGAGAATCAATTTTGACCATTTTCAATACTTTCAAGGTTGGGCGAAACTGGTCCAATGTCAGTACACATTAGTCACAACAACGATACGAACAGTTGAAATCGAATGAAAAGTAAAACAGAAACAGCCGTGTCCTTGGCACGTACCACCTCAGTGGAGGCCTCTGCATGCTCGGATGTGACGTGCTCTTGCAGAGTGGCCTCTGTGAGACCCATCTTCCCACAGTAAGGACACGTAAATGACTGTGGCTGCTCAGCAGTGAGTGCCTCACCACCGTAATACAGATCTGCAACACACACATGGAGGCATGTAAACTAGAAACGGTATGACGTGGGAAAAACCACCTCCACAGCAATTGCATCACACCACCTAACGTGCAGAAAGGTTCATTTTTAATGCATGTATCCATCTCTCCACTCTTTTGATAATTGTTGAACTTTTTCAATTTCTGTCTGTTTCGGGTCCATGTCATAGCACTTTATGCATGAATTAACTACATATTTTGATTCAATTCATAGTTTCAGTCCACTCAGACACCACCACTCTCTAGTGGTTAACGCAAAGCTTAACATTGACTGTAAAGCAAATAAAAAAACATAATTTTCTCCAGAAAAAGCATACAGTACTGCACCATTTTTCAACAACCCCGGTATGTTAGACCTCAGATTGTGTAATTTTAAACAGCACCAATAACTACAAAACATGTAGCATCAAAAAGAGCAAACTAAAAACTGTTCACATACAAATAACCAAATTAAATCAATTATGGCGAAGGACATAAAATAAATAATTATTAATAATTGCATTTTTAGAGAGCGCTTTTCACCCGGGGGTCACAAAGCGCTGCACAGAACTGCGGAGAGAACGGCAGATCAACAATGACATAAGAACGGCAGATCAGCAATAACGTTTCATTTTTTTTGGAGCACAGCTCAGCTCCCGGAAGCTCATCACATGATTCTGTGGTATAGATCATAAAATCACTTCAAGGTCACATATTAAAATAGTCTTACAACACGAAAGCTTTCAAGCCCTCTGGCTAGAACTACTGATACGGCGAAGTGTTGTCGTACGAGCATGATGGCTTTCTGCTGACCTGCGCCTGTCCGGGAACATTTATTCCCTGTTTGTTGCATAACTAATTTTGTTTCTGCTTACTTTATGTCCTATAATTTATTGCTATTTGACTTTCAGTTGAACTGTCCTGATGTTGTTGACATGCCGTTTCCCCACAGCTCGGATTTGTAACAAACCCCCCCCCTCAAAAAAAACGGTATTGTTGCTAATTTTCCGCTGTAATGTCTTTGGTGTTGAGATGCCGTTCTCTCCGCAGCTCTGTGCAGCTCTTTGTGACCATCGGGTGAAAAGCGCTCTATAAATGCAATTTTTATTATTATTATAGCATATGGAGTGACCATTATAAACGTGAGAACCAGGATTACAGGGCATTTGTGGGTGCAACCAGACCATGCCTTCTTCATAAGGATGCTAATAATAATAATAGCGTGATGGTTAATCGATTATAACCAATACATCCACATTTATGATGCAAAGAGTGAAGAGCACATGTTTTTTGGAGTTGTTGAAAAACGAGGCAAAGAATGACAGTGCAGGATTGCACAAAGAATTATTGAAGTGTAGTTCTGGGACTAGCTACATGCAATAAAAAATACTCATAACGCTGCACGCAAAATGAGCATCACCTGAGATAGTCTACACCAGGAAAATTACTAATTGGTTGTTTAATGTCATCATTATTAATACCAAATCTACACAGCATTTTAATGTTTTGCTTACACAGCTATGCCAAACTACTGCTACTTTATTTATATTCCCTAGCATATGGTTAATAAATTAGTCAACAAGATTGTGCAAAGCTATACCAGTAGTAGTCAATTATAAAAATGTAACAGAATCTAGTAATATCGCTCAATGTGGAAAGCTGCCACATTTGCACTGCAATGACCAGATGGTGGAGTTACAAATCCACCACAGTGAAAATGCGAATAAAATAATGAAAATTAACATTTAGATTTTTTGGGCCATAATGGCTGTACGTGACATTCAGTAAAAACAGGGTCTCCTCTCTGGTATGGCATATCTTTCTTTTTTACGCCAACAGAATAATACGTTCATTTTCACGGCTCGAAACCGACATCATTAGTCATTTTCATCATGTTTTTGTCATCGTTGGGATTTTCACCATCTGTGCCTGCATAAAAACCAGTGATGTGTGATCTATATCACAGTGGACAAATATCATTCGCGAGAGCAGATCATTGTATGTTGACAGTCGTCTTGAAATTTTACTTAACATTATCAGCAATTTCAAATGGGATTATACGTCCCAACAATTGTCAACTACTGATAGTCTAAGGCACAAGGTTACTCTTGTAAATAATGGACTATCCTGGTCTTTCAAACGCTCACCTGTTTAGCAATAATATACTTGAGCTTGAAGTCACCAAACATGTGACCACCTTATATTAAAATTGGGCACACATAAGACGCATTTACACCTGGCAAAATAAATGACATTAATTAACTCACACACAAACTCTCAGCAACACACCGAATATAATCTGAATGTTAGCTTGCTGGCTTTAATTACCATGTGATAATTAGAACAAGCCACCTTACAAGCACATGCCTTACAGAGGTGCGTAAGGAAATTATGATCTAGTCATTTATCATCCAAGCCCCACCTTAAAACTGATGATTGCGACAAGATGGCACTAGTCTTACAGTACATGTTGGAGAAATAAACACTCACATTAAAAACAAAGGTTCAACCAATGGAGTGGCACGGTGGCCCAGTGGGTAGCGCTGTCGCCTCCTCATAACAAGGGCTCCGGGTTTGAATCTCGGCTCGGATGCCTCTGTGTGGAGTTTGCATGTTCTCTCCGTGTCCGCGTGCGTCTTCGCCGGGCACTTCTCCCACAGTCCAAAAAACATGCTGCTGCATAAGTGAATTGGCTTGCAGACTAAATTGCCCACAGTGCCCGGTGATGGACTGGCGTCCCATCGCGGGTATATCCCTGCCTTGCGTCCTATGTCTGCCGGGATAGGCTCCGGCTCACCGCGACCCTGTACAGAATTAAGCGGTTCTGACAATGAGATGAGGTTCAACAAATGCCATCAATTGATAATATCTGCCAACTATTTCTGAAATGAAGCACAAGCTTGTCTACAAGGAGCCTATACTCCTGCCAATAAGCATATTTGTGACTTGCTGAGTGAATAGTTGAAAATATGTGACTATTATTCAATTACGCAAGGCTCTACGAGATCTTTTTAATCCCAGAAAGACAGCAGAAAATATTCAATCAAAATGTTTACAGGGTTCCTGTTTTCTACACAGTAAAACATCCTAGATGAGTCTGATTTCATGTAGAGTAGAAACGTTTTTACCATTTCTGGCAATTATACAGATGTTAAGATCTTAAACTACCAAAATAGACATCTTTCACAAAGTGTCTAGTTTGCAAAAGCCACACATATTTATGGCGAAATATGCAAACAAGAAGCTTTGATAATGTAGTCAATGTCCTTCAAATGGATTGGCCTACACCAGACATGGCATTCTTTGATTTTCAGTGTTAGCCAGATATTACCAAAAAATAGTTAGCTCAGGACAATGCAATATCAAAGCTTAGTAGCTCAGGTTAAGCTGTCTAAGCTATGGGTACTTTTGCCAGTGTACGTATGTAAAGAGTAGAATAGGTTTCCACCATATAATTAGCAATCTTGTTTCTCTCTCAATATCTTGCAATGCATGAGAACATACCTTGTAATGTTATTATTTTCACTTATCTACCCATGATAGAATCCCTCTCTTCACTGTGCCAATTGGTCTTTTATTTACTGCTGCAAATGATGGACTTGCAGGCTTTACAAACATGATAAAATGCTCCACCTCGTCCTCCAAAGGCTCTTTATCCTTTGTAAATCTTCATGGTTTAAACATTTCTTAGCACTACGACTTTCAGAAAGTTCTATTGTCATTCCAGTGATAGCAATGAACTTGCTTCTCATAATTGTAGATCAGAAGAGCGAGGATACAGCTGCATGTGTCTGCAAAGCTTAACCGTGAATGTTCTTGCCACACAATTGAAGTTCTCAGAAGAAGCAAAGTTATAGAAAACATGAATGTAAAAATCGAATGAAATGTAGTTGAGAACCAATGCACAATGTGGGACGACTCATTAAGACTCGCTAGATACAGATAATTTAACACTTCAGATATTAGTCTGGATGAGTCACGTGTTATACTGTGCAGAAACTTGTTCTAAAACTCCACTCTATTTTTGCACTGTAATTAAAAACTGTAATTTCATGACATAGTGAAACCCCATTAAGCCGGACTCAGGCTAACCAGACTTCGCATTTGGCCACACCAGGTGAGCTAAATAATAAATCTGCACAATCCCAATGCAGTCTCTGCCACCCCCTACAGCATGAACAGAATATACATGTGCGGTGCGGTATTGCGGTGGGGCACTGCGGCTGGGAGGGAGGAAGATGGATGGAAAAGTATTGGTGGACGGGAAGGTGTTGGGGGATGGACGGGAGGGCTGGTGGGCAATGCAGTAACTAAGGTAAAGCACTGAAAAAGAGAGATAACTCTTGTAGAGTCCTGTACAGGGTCACGGTGAGCCAGTACCTATCCCGGCATACACAGGGCGCAAGGCAGGGATATACTCGTGATTGAACGCCAGTCCATCAACGGGCACTGCAGGCAATTTAGTCTGCAAGCCAATTAACCTATCGAGCAGCATGTTTTTTGGACTATGGGACGAAACCGGAGCGCCCGGCAAAAACCCACGCGGACACGGGGAGAACATGCAAACTCCACACAGAAGGGCACCCGAGCTAGGAATCGAACCCGGGTACTTCTTACTGTGAGGCGACAGCGTTAACAACTGCGCCACCAAATGTTCGCCACTTACAGATTTATCGGTTATGTCAGCGGTAATCTCCAACATGGTGTTCTTTTCTACAGACAACTAATTTGCTTTCTGCAACAATTGTGTCTGGTCAGTATATTGCCATCTGGTGTGTTGTGATATATTTCGGTTTCATGTATGTTATTCACACTATTGCCTCAAGAATGTTTTGCTTCCATGATATGGTCAGCACGGAATCGTGGGCCAAACATCCTGTGAAAGTAAATCATTATGTGCTGCATGCAAAAAAACCCCCAAAAAAACTTTATTGTTGCTGATCTGCTGTTATGTCGGTGTTGCTGCTGACATGCCGTTCTTTCTGCTGCTTTATGCAGCGCTTTGTGACCTTCGGGTGAAAAGCACTCTGGAAGTGCAATTATTATTATTATCATTATCCCAGAAGGGCTCCCGAGAGCACCTTCCAGCGTATACCCTTCTCACAACTGCGACATTCAGAAGGAATTGCAGGGCTGCACATTTACCTTTTCACGTCCACTAAGTAGTACAATGTTCACCTATTCACCGACAAAAGTCGAATTTGTAATTAATTACATTCACAATGTTATAAAACAATCCCACCGCCTTCAGCTGTAATTACAAATGTCCACGTTCACAATCCCTTATTTTGATGACCGCTTCGAAAAGCTGCTCTCTCGGGACAGCCGCGTCGATCGCTTCCTCTCTCTCCACCTCGTGACGTTTCGCCCTCACACGTTAGAGGCATCCTGAGGTGTGCACACATCGCACGTACGGCAATGTTGTACATTGCACGTACAACATTGCACGTACGGCAATGTTGTACATTGCACGTACAACATTGCACGTACGGCAATGTTGTACATTGCGCGTACAACATTGCCGTACGTGCAATGTGCGCACGTACAACATTGCCGTACGTGCCACGTGTGCACAAAAGTGTTCAATATGGTACCTAATTTTGGATGCTCCTCAGGCGCCTGAGGATGCCTCTAACGTGTGAGGGCGAAACGTCGCGAGGTGGAGAGAGAGGAAGCGATCGACGCGGCTGTCCCGAGAGCGCAGCTTTTCGAAGCGGTCACCATGCATCGAGCCGTGAAAACCTGCACCGTTACGCTCCCTTGTTTTTTTTCCCCCCCGATGAGTGCGCTGAGCAAACCCCGACACGTGGCCTCACCGAAGTCGACACGTGTGAGGATGCACTGCATGGGGTGGTCAGCAGCGTGCCTGGACGTGGTAGCACCGCTCTCGTAGCACGAAGCGCACAGGTCGTAGTCGTAGCAAATGAGACACTTGTATCGCCTTCCGCGGAAGTTACCTTTCATGCATGCATCGCAGCTTACACCTGTACATAAACAAACAGAACCGGTTAACAATCAGTCCCCAATAAGTTAACAGTAACAGTCAAATATGCAAAAATGTAAGCATGAACATCAGTATTATAAACGATCCCATTAACTAATGTGAATACGTGGATACGTTTTCGGTGGCAAACATACGGACTTAAAGTTATTAAAACTATATAAAAATTCACAATCTTGCTTCTTAGGCGTCACTGTCTTTGCCTCTCTGCTCCATTATTATCTATACTCGACTACAATTCCAGTGGGTAGCACTGTCGCCTCACAGCAAGAAGGTCCAAGGTTCGAATCTCGGCTCAGGTGCCTTTCTGTGTGGGGTTTACATGTTCTCTCCATATCCACGTGGGATTTTGCCGGGCACTCCGGTTTCCTCACAAGGTCCAAAGAACATGCTGCTGCATAGGTTAATTGGCTTGCAGACTAAATTGCCCACAGTGCCCGGTGATGGACTGGCGTTCAATTGTGGGTATATCCCTGCCTTGCGCCCTGTGTCTGCCGGGATAGGTTCTGGCTCACCGTGACCCCGTACAGGACTAAGCGGTTTCTGACAATGAGATGAGACCATAACCCCCTACACGCATTCTCGCTCTCATAGCTCAGCAAACTTCTGGTCGTCTGGTCGCACCACACTTCCGCTCTTCAGGTTTTAAGTGGCTCCCTGCTTGGCTACCCTGAAAACCCATCATGGTGGATTGACATTCCAATAGAAATCAGGATCAGTCACGTCATTTCTGAAACTGCTCACGGCATATCTACACAACCATTATTTACAGGTCTGACAACAACACTTTGCAATGTTAGGCAATCAGTAGTATTTTGCATTTATAATAAATGTGTGTCATGATGTAAGTTGCCCTGGATAGTCATTTGCTAGATAATAATTAATAACTATATCGATACGAAAATGTGATATTGTCGTCGAAGTTTGATACACTTTCAAGCCACGTAAAAACGTGGCTTACCAACACAAGATATGAATTTCTTCAAAAGTGTTAAATATGGTACCTAATTATAGATGCTCCTCAAAGGCAGGGGATGGCTTTAACCTTTTGAAAGTGGTACCTTGCTCATTATCATGTACTATATATGCAAGGCGCAATCCATTTAGTGAACTATTTCTTATTTTTAGTAATTTTTGTCCTTACATTTTATTCCTGCCAGATAACTAGCTAAGAATACCATACTCTGTGAAGGCAGCTCGTTTTATTAAAAAGTGGAAGTATAGTTAAATGGTCAAAAATTAAAACACAATATGTAAAACATTATTTTTGCATTACAGTGTCAATATCACAAACATCGTCGAGATTTAATTAGCCTAAAATAGCTACCAGCAAACATCCAAAAGGCTGGAGCACATTACCCTACACCGGGCTGGCAGTAACTCAAACAATTTGGATTAAGTGCACCTTGACATTTTATGTTGAGCAAATTTTATTTTCAACGTTCCTATTACAAACCGTCTTCCACACATCTCTTTAATATTCACGGACAGCAATAAAGGGCGACTCCACTTGTATTAAAGTATATTAACTGCCAAACACTGATCGTCAACATATCGAATTCGTTCCAAATGCTCAGCTAAAACGCATAGGCTTTTCTATCTATGAAATACTGCACCAGCATACTAAGTAAATGATTTGTATAGCTAACGCTGAGTATTCCCAGGACTAGAATAGATCCATTTCATGGTGATTTCAGGAATGCACAGCTGCATCTGCGCAATACAATTATTGGACATGAAAGACGTGAGCAGTCTATGAAAACCTGTGGTCTTTTGTTTCACAGACGAAACACTTCCTGTTATTTTGGCTAAACGTCAGTTGATCTATAAGCGAATCCAGTGCCGCGACTCGAACCATATACTGTACTTGCATATGATGCATGATTTAATGCTGTCACCAAGCACTTCATATGGAGTAGAGTAATTAAACTTTGAAAAGTATGTAGTTATTTGCGTGTAACCTATATTGGAATGCTAGAGCACATACAACAGTATACGTATTGAAATGACGGTCTCTCATTGGCGACTAAACAATGTTCTGTAAAGTCGCTGTAATTCAACAAATCCCGCTTTGTACCACGCGACTAACGGCAAAGTGGCAAAGCAGCAGGAAGCTGTCACATACGCAAGTCTAGCCTTTCTCATACAAACCGATCTACGAGCACAGTGGATTACTATGGCTCGTCACATTCTTGACTTCGAAAGCAATGAAGTGAATGCCTAACCAAGCAACGCCGGAAAGCCCCCGTTCACTGACGACTATGCAGCAGGTACAAGCGTCACTTGAATCGTACACTTAGGGCCACAATTAAATGGTCGAATCCTACCCACCACCACCCCCCCCGGCCCGCCACTGAGCACAAGCGACCATGCGTAAATCAGATTCCTCTATTTCACTTCACGAAATCAAAATCCTGGGCGGCACGGTGGCCCAGTGGGTAGCGCTGTCGCCTCACAGCAAGAAGGTCACGGGTTCGAATCTCGGCTCGGGTGCCTTTCTGTGTGGAGTTTGCATGCTCTCCCCGTGTCCCCGTGGGTTTTCGCTGGGCACTCCGGTTTCCTCCCACAGTCCAAAAAACAAGCTGCTGCAGAGGTCAATTGGCTTGCAGACTAAATTGCCCTCAGTGCCCGGTGATGGGCTGGCGTGCATTACTGCCGCGCCAACTCTGAACACCTGTAGTGTTCGACAGAGGCCACCATTTGGAAAGCTATAATTTTTCAGCTTCCATTTCACAAGTCTGTAATTTACGTTGCAGTAATTGGATACATAGACGTACGATGTGCAGGGTCTTAAGGCTTTTCAAGAGGCGCCGACAATCTAGAAATGTGACTTTTTTAGGGATGGCCTGCAAAGTCCTCACTCGGGGTGGCCATCGCATGGAGGCAGTGTGAGGATCGTATTCGCAGAAGGCGTAGTCATAATAAACCTTAGCCACCACGTGACGGCGGCTCAAGCCTTGCCAAACAGGCCACAATGATTTGACATGTTCATGCGGTGGCATCGGCCACGGGTCAGACGGGAGTCTGGGATCGTGACGAAGCGAATGCAGTTCATCACCAACACCACCACTGCCACCGGGCATTGGCGTGACCAGGCAGGCGAGTGGACGTGCGCGACGAAACAGGGGGAAGAGAGTCAGGGAAATGATCAACGAGGAGGGGGGGGGCGAAATGAGAGAAGATTTGATTAAAACAAGGCTGGACAGAGAACCTGAATGAAGATGGTGACGATAAAGAGGAACGCGAGACGAAACGAGATTAAAGGGTGTAGGGATGGGACAAAATTAAAAGAACAGGACAACACGATGGCAGTGACACTAAGCACAGAGTGGTTACAATCGTGACCAGCATGATGTTAATGACAATAAGAGGAGCAGTACAAGTCATCGAGGATGACGCGGGGTGCAGGCAGAGACCGGGCAGCCGCTAGCCACTCGTTACGGTCAAGCGCCCCCTCCTCCTCTTCCCGACTCCGCGCCGCGACCCCGCGCGCCCTGAATCCCCCCCCCCTCTCCCCAACTGGTTGCCACCAGCATCGCGGGCATCCCCCCCCTACAACGCGGGTTAAATGCAGGGTTCCCGGCCGGGGCCTCGGACTCCTGCCGCAGCCTCTGCGAGGCTCAGGCGAGTAGAGAGGAGGTGGAGGCGGCGGAGGAGGAGGAGGCGGAGGAGGCGGCGGCAGCGGCGGGGGGGGGGCGCAGCGCCATCTTGGGCCGCCCCGCCGCCTCTCACCTTCATGTCGAGACATCCTAGGCAGGAGCGGGCCCCGGGGCCGTCGCGGAAGCTTCGTAACGCGCTTAGCAGGCGACTCGAAGGTGTCATGAAGGAAGCCGGGGCTCGCCGGCGCCGTCCCTCTCGACCCCGAGGAGGCCACCGATCGCCGCCCTTTCTCTGCCGCCTTCCGCTCCTGCTCTCCCTCCTTCTCCCCGGAGCAGCCAAAGCGGCTGTGACGTCACAGCGACCGGCATGCAGCGCGCGCTCCGCCAGAAGTCCACCCTCGGGTAAGCGGGGGGAGGGGGAGGAGCCGGAAGTGAGGTTTTTGGGTGGGCGTGGCTTGATGAGAGGGAGTACCACCACGTGGCCTGTGCCAGGCCACGTGCTGCTCCCCCCCGGCACAGGCCGCGTGGTGACGTCACCGCCACTGAGAGTGGCGGACGGCGGCGGCTGTTGTTTGTTGTTGCTGTTGTCGAGGCAGCAAAAGATTCTGTTTGGGCGGAGAGAGCGGGAGCGATGTGGTGCGAGAGAGGGCCCGGAGCTGAGTGGACTCGCCCGAGACTCGCACCAGCGGTGTCAGGATCCGCCTGTGTGGGAGCAGGAGGATCGTGATGGACGCTACGGGGCAGCTGGAGGCAGCCGTCCTCCAACAACAACGGAGGGTGGAGGAGCGACGCTCACAACAGCGGGCAGGGCGCCGGGCGGATAAACCGTACCGAGTTGGCGCAGTAGGGAGCACAGGTGGTGCATCTGCCAGTCATCTCGGTCAGGCAACCCATAGCACCTGGGTCTGTCCCTATACCAGCGAGCCCTCGA
>JAZEWT010000017.1:11938090-11959858 GCA_036362905.1 Mordacia mordax
TGCAAAAACTATACTTGAACATAACTGCTTTTTTTAATATGTATATTGCATTATTTTATTAAAGTTAAAACCTGCACGCAAATTCACTTACGCAATGTTTTCAGAACCGGGCACTTTACCGCATTTGCAAATGTCCAAAAACAACCCACGCACTTGTATCAACTGTGCCTGACAGTGGATAACTTATTTTCCTCACTTTACGTAATGAGTATGTGCTCACAAACATCAACTCGCAGAGAATAATTTCACTTCGTGCACCCACTCTGGGCATAACTCAAGCTGCGCAGGCGTCGAAGTAAACTTGTACATGTTATACAATTTACTGATGGCGCCGGTGGAAAAATGCTCAGTTCTATTTCGTTAAATCTCGTATTCGTGTGCACTTTAAAATACGCATTTTGCTGCATGGTGACTGGAAGGTGTAATGCAATGTAGTGGCACGTGATGCTTCCAATTATCTCTAAGCCCTCTTAGACACAAAATCGCCGACTTTTGTGCGGGTCCTCCCTCCACACAGTGACGTACATCATCACCAGCGAAACAAGGAATTGGGGAACCTCTAGGTATACTCAGCCTGAAAGCCTTAAAATTATTACCAGTTGATGGTTAGATGGCTAAGCGAGATGGGTGTTGGCCCATCCAGACCCAGCCACACGGGTGCGGATCCCTGCCCTTCAAGAGGAAACCTAAACACTGTAACGAATATTACACCTCGAACAGGCTGCTTCTTTTCGCTTCTTATCGCACTGCATCACTCGTTTAATCATTGCTACTCCTCGGATGGGCATCAGTGGATTAAAACGATGAGCACAATGGCCGTAGCTGGAAAGTGTTTTTATTTTCGTTGACGAACCTACAACATCATAACGCATATCCGACTGCCTTTGCACCACGGTTTACGTGGTGGTGACGAGGAGCGCCTACAGCCGCACCGCGCGAAATCTATAACCGCTGTATATAGCAGCTCTGCGAAGCGCTTTGTGACCCTCGGGTGAAAAACGCTCTATAAATGCAATTATTATTATTATTACGTATGATACCTTACAAGCACGGTTTGATTATTGGCTGCGTCTTGGAAACACGAGGCATTCGCAAGGACACCAATTCACCTAGAATGCGCTTGAGCTCATTTTTTTTAATTTGATGTCCTTCATTGATATTTGCTGTTCGCAAGCGCCTTTCACCCGGGGGGTCACAAAGGGCTTTCATGATTTTTTCTTAAGTGATCTATTCTGATGTTGTTGACATGTCGTTCTCTCCACAACTCTGTGCAGCGCTTTGTGACCCTGGGGTGAAAGGCGCTATAGAAATGCAACATATTATTGTTATAATCCACGCTCAGACCACTGAGCAGCGTTTTGAGCATAGGCAGCGCTTGCATGGGCCACCTGCACCCAGCAAGTGGCTTAACGTTTCTGCAAAATAAAGTTGGGAACAGTAGGGGGGCAGGGGAGCTGTGGTTTCTTCCTTGAATAATTGCATTTGTAGAGTGCTTTTCACCCGAGGGTCACAAAGCGCTGCACAGAGCTGCAGTGAGAACGGCACGTCACAACGACACATGAATGGCACATCAACAATACAATTTTTGTTTATTTAATCCTGCAAATTCGTTGCAGTACCTTACGGATTTTCTATACTGTTTGCGTTGGGCAATTCGAGCGTATGTTGTGTCGCATGAAACCCCGCACCCAGAGCTTGCACGCTGCTATCATTCATCTTAAACATCTGTAAATGTAGGGGGAAGGGAAGAAAAAAAAACTATGTACTGTACCGAGTACGTCTGCGCTCCCGCGCGAATACTGTACTCGGCGCCTCCACCAAAGCCGCTCCGCCCGGCGTGACGGTCACACAAACCGTCGCGAAGCAACGCGACGTTGTTGGTGGGAAGGGTTCCCCCGTCCAGCAGTGGATTGAGCCCGCTCCGCTCTCTGCCCGAGCAGCGAGCGCGGCCTCGGGCGCTCAACCGAACGGCGCGCACGGTGGCGGCGCGCACGGCCGCACCGCGCTGCGCTCACCTTCACGCCACGGCTTCCCAGCTATAACGCAAGCGGCGCCACGCTGGCCTTGGCACGGCTGCTGTTGTCGAGGCGGCGCTCGCTCGGGTGGCGGGGGCCGCAAAAGCGCCTTCGCTCGGGTAACGGAGCCCGAATCCCTTCTTCTTCTTCTTCGCTCGGCGGGGGTCCCACGGCTCCCACACGTGCCCCGGGGAGGTCTCGCCGCTCGAGAACCGCGAGACGCGATTGGTGCTCACGGCATCACGTGTTGAGTACGGAGGCCGCCGAGGGCTGGTGCTGCGGGCTCTCGACGGTAAAGACCACGTGAATTGCGATTGGTTATCGGCGCGGTGGTAGCAGAGTGCCCGCCCTACTAGGCGGTGGGGGAGACATTTCTTCAAGCGTGTAACACGTTCTTCTTGCGGTTATCGAGACGAAGGAGGATCGATGGTACTCGTGTAAAAGTCTCATCTCATCTCCATTGTCAGAAACCGCTTAGTCCTGTACAGGGTCGCGGTGAGCCGGAGCCTATCCCGGCAGACACAGGGCGCAAGGCAGGGATATACCCACGAATGAACGCCAGTCCATTACCGGGCACTGCGGGCAATTTAGTCTGCGAGCCAATTAACCTGTGCAACAGCATGCTTGGACGGCACGGTGGCCCCAGTGGGTAGCGCTGTCGCCTCCTCACAGCAAAAAGTTCCCCGGTTAGAATCTCGGCTCGGGTGCCTCTCTGTGTGGAGTTTGCGAGTTCTCTCCCCGTGTCCGCGTGGGTTTTCGCCGGGCACTCCGGTTTCCTACCAGAGCTTCAGAAGTGCTATTATTATTATACGATAAATGTTGAACTAAACCATTCCCCAATATATGTATTATATTCACTGACAACTTTGCGCGGTGGCGCAGTGGTTAGCGCTGACGCCTCACAGCAAGAAGGTCCCGGGTTCGAGTCTCTCGGCTCCGGTGCCTTTCTGTGTGGAGTTTGCATGCTCTCCCCGTGTCCGCGTGGGTTTTCGCCGGGTACTCCGGTTTCCTCCCACAGTCCAAGAGCATGCTCCTGGATAGGTTGATTGGCTCGGAGACTAAAATTGTCCCGCAATGCCCGGCGATGGACCGGCGTCCCGTCGTCGGGTGTATTCCTGCCTTACGCCCTGTGTTTCCGGGATAGGCTCCGGCTTCACCGTGACCCTATATAGGATTAAGCGGTTTCCGATAATGAGATGAGATGAGAGATTCTAGTAGAAGGTCTAATCGTGTTTTGCTTGCCCAAAAATTTTGTTGATTTTCCATTCTGGTGCCATTGTTGTTGACCTGTGCCGTTCTCTCCGCAGCTCTGTGAAGCGCTTTGTGACCCTCGGGTGAAAAGAGCTCTATAGACGCAATTATTATCATTACATAGGCGTTATCTACTATGCGGCCGATCAGTCAGGGTCCGCTGTGCAGTTCAGCGTTGCATACAAACCCTTGCTCCATTATATATACATGATGTAGTCAGTCAGTTTTTATTTAAGCCAGAAGGAACCGCGCATGCAGCTCTTTTTAACAGTTGTCCCAGCGGGGAGGGGCAAGCAAGTCACAACATATCAAGGCAATGGGGATAACCCAGTCAGGATAATTAACCTCGGCAGCAGCGTGTCTTTGGACAGATGTGTCAGCTGTTGCTTATTATAACTTGTGCTATCACAGAGTGTGACAGCATATGGTTCATATATTGGTGTTGATATTGTTGAACGTTTTGTTGGTACTACGCCTTGTAACTAAAATGTTCAGCATCCAGCCAGCAGAGGGAACTCACTCCTCATGAACCGACAGCGGCGCCCGCGGCCATCTGGGCCAGATCTGTGCTCACGGATAGATGGCGATGATGAGACAAAACGAAATAATTTAACTTTTCACCGCAATAGCCAACGGTGAATTTAAACAACGGCGATGGACTGGCGTCCCATCGTCGGTATATCCTTGCCTTGCGCCCTGTGTCTGCCGGGATAGGCTCCGGCTTCACCGTGACCCTGTATTGGACTAAGCGGTTTCAGACAATGAGATGAGATGGTGCCGTCGTGTCATGGTTAGTACACTCAACTTTCCACCGGTTCGATCTCCTGGCACGGCAGTTGAAACACCTGGATAGTTGGATGTTTACTATTACACCAGTATGTATCCAAGATCTAGATTCGGGATTCCTACGACGCGACTAAATGTTATTGCTGCTGAATTTCCGTTCTGATGCCGTTGTTGTTGACGTGCCGTTCTCTCCGCAGCTCTGTGCAGCGCTTTGTGACCCTCGGGTGAAAAGCGCACTATAAATGCAATTATTATTATTATTAAACGTCTGAATTGATCAATATAACAACGCATAAAACCAAAGGGCAAATACACTCACAGAAACGATATGTGCATGAATGAATCTCTAACTCGAATCATGAAAGTAATCAGTAGCAATCAAACTCACAACACCAACTCGTACAAAGATGAGACCCCAGCCATGATACTGAAGATTGCACAGCATAATACATTAATAATACACAAAGAAGAGCAAGAGTGCAACAGTGGAATGGGAAAAAATAAGCTTTTAGCGCAACAAATGGAAGCAGAATATGCAATCCAATAAACCCATATGCAAATGGACGTAAATTTTGATATTATTTGGGATCTAAGGTAGCTCAACTTTTGTAAGAATGGGCACATTTCTTCAGGTCACCCGCCTCTATCCACCTAACGGTATACCTTGGGAACACAGACGTGAGTTGATCAATAAGTCGAGTGGGGAGTACCGTAGAGTGTGGGTAAGCTCATGTCTTCCAAGATAATCTGAGCCACCAGGGAAGAGTTGGGCATCCACCCTGTAGAGTTCCCTCGAGTGGAGACCCTTCTGTCTGCAGCAGCGTGAGAAGGCTATTGCTAGCTGACATCTTTGCTTCCAGTATTAAATTTATTTATTTTAACGTTAAACACGCACATTTCAACTACCACGTATCCAGTAACGTTTCGCACGTGATGTGTGAATACGCTGTTCTTTGTTGTTGTTGGATCTCATGAAAGGGTGATTCAGTACGTGTATTTTGGGTTCACTTCTAAATGCAAATTTACTTCATTTTTAGGTGAAATCCACTGACAGCCATTATGTGGTGTTCATTCAAGAAGCGTGCGTGTGTTCGGGGTGTGTTTGCTGGTATACAGCTAGAGTAAGCACGTGGCTAAAAGCCACATCCTCAGGGAATGTGTATAATGAACGTGGTGTGCCGGACCTTGATGACATTACGACACGCACGTGTGACCGCTGTCCTCAGATTACGTACATCAGTCTGTGGCGCAGACGACATTCCTATCTAGTACATTTAAACTAACGAGAGAGCATTCTTTTCTGAACGAAAGCCATAACTTTGGCCAATAAGGGATTTCGTTAGCAGTGCTAAGGAAGCGCGCATTTAAAACTCGACACACTCGACCAAGCACACTGCCTTGCAACAAATATACAGTACAGTAGTAGTAAAGGTCCGACGTTTAGGGAAATTACACTTCTCCAGGATTATGAAGCTGTACAGAAGATGGCTAGCACCATTTGTAACCTGATTAATAAATCGCTAGAGTTGAACATTACAGCGCAGTGGTCCGGACACTACTCTATTTACCGAGTGGTCCGGACACTACTCTATTTACCGAGTGGTCAGGACACTACTCTATTTACCGAGTCACCCTCGTTTAATTCTCGGCCATGGCCAACATCCGTGAAAACTGGGAAGTGATATCGAACTGATCCTGCCCCCCACCCTCTTTAAATTAATCCGGACTGCCCAGCGTGGTGAAGTATGGTCAAACAGATCCCTCGACTAACACGGCTAGTAGATTAATTTTCAAATTCCGGGTCACAATTCGATTCAATGGTCAATGGTTCAACCCGTTCCAACACACTAATGATCTCATCGCTACATATCTGTGGCGGTTATCATTTTATCCACAGGGCATTCACCCTTTTAAGCTAAATACATCGGTGTGCCTAAAAACCGTTCCAAATATCTATTCGTGCATTGCAATATCAAAAAAATCTATAAAGAGTATTCTAAGACACCACGTGATGCATTCACCAAGAAATTAATAAGTGGTACCTATGTAGGAATCGTTGCGTCCGTTAATCGGTTACACTCCTTCCTCAATCTGCACAGCTGCTCATAGGCTTCCCTCTGTGTGGTTAGTATAGCGTCAGGCAGGGGGAGAGGAGGGAGGGTGTGGTGGTTGGGTCAGTGGTTGGCCGGGGCTGGCTGCTCTGTGGGTTTGTAAGTGGCTGGACGAGTAGGTGAAGGGTTGCGTGGTTCGAGTGGGAAGCTCGCTGCCTGTAGGCTGGATAGAGAGGTTGGTGAGAGCAGCGTCTGCAGGCTGGTCGAGTGGCTGTGTGAATCTCTGGCCGTATGAATCTCTGGCTTATTCCCCGAGTGGAATGGTGGGGGTAGCTGCGTGTGATTAACCGGTTGGTTGGGTGCTGAGCATTCGCTGGCTGGATAAGTTGGGTGAAGAGTCGGTCGGTTTGGTGCCAAGTAGAGTGACTCACTAGGTGAAGGGCAGGGTGATTGGGTGATAATCCGGTTGGCTAGGTGTCACTGCTCGTTGCCGCACACTGGGAAGGATGTCGACGCCGCTAAGTCGCCCCGTGCGCTGGCTGCGCAATGCGCTCTGTGCCATCGTCTGGGCAGCCTGCCTCGGTTCGTGGAACGCACGTCACTCACTCGCATGACCATACGATAACACGTGCGTTACTTGTGTATGCCTTATTATTACTGCAATTGATGAATAATTTTTGCTAAAGGTGTCAACATTTGCCAACAAACTCTTCGGGATAAAAATGCATAAATAGCCACTAATGATGTTTATGTTCCATAAAGTAATATTTATGACAATCCATGCGCAATATATATCTGGAAACTTTTACTCGGTATTTTTGAAATGAGAAATTACTTAAACAACGGGTTTTGTTCATGTTGGTGTGTACTTAGAGTTTTGCTATGTGATCAGAGAAATAGTCACACGACAAGATTATAATTTTTACTTTCACAATAAATACGAAGGCATATTTGAAAGGGGTGTATTTTGGAACGCTTCTCAGGCTGATATTTTATTCTCGTTTACCCGAATCCCACTTCAATATATTTCACAGCAGTGGAGCTCACATGTGAAACACTGGAGAGGAAATGTTTTTTTTTTCACTGTCGGCTAAAAGTATCCCTTTTAGTTTCGAATTACCCGCCATTCATTGTCCTTGCTTGAAAATAAGTGCGGCGCTGCTTTTAAGTCAGCGCCAGCGTTCAGGATTTAAAGATAAAAGAACGAATGTTCTTTTGTAATGATGTAGGTTTTCACGGCTCGATGCATGATAATTGCTTCGAAAAGCTGCTCTCTCGGGACAGCCGCGTCGAGAGAGCCATCGACGCGGCTGTCCCGAGAGAGCAGCTTTTCGAATATTCTTTTATCACAAAGATTTAACATTATACAACTGCGTCCGTTTAGATACTGTATGTTTATTTTTCTGGCTGTAATGTCGCAAAAGGGTTAATCTGTAGTTCTCTGAAAAGCAACGTTATAGACTGAATAGGTCGTAACATTTATCATGCTGGAATTAACTCCCTGTACATTTAGGTGGACTGATTTTAGTCGATTCGTATTTACGTGCTTAAACGTCACTATGACCATAGAGATTGGCAGTGGTTCGCCCAGTGTGTTATGGACCCTAAGTTCGATTCTTGACTCCGGCTAACATTAGCGGCGAGTGATATCTGAAACAATCCTGGGCCATCTCTTCATGTCACGCTGGCAAATGTCTGTGATTAAACGAACTCCCGTGACTGACGTGGTACAGAATAGAAATAACATTCTATGACCATAATAATGGTATCTATTAACGTATTTCGCAATGCTTTATTACGTTTATTCGTATATTAGCAAGAAGACGTGCCACCATCGTCCTTCGTATTATTTCTTAAATGTGTGCTCACGTTTTCGTAAGGTGTTTGTTAACAACCATCTCTCATGCCGTCCTGTTAGCATCCACCCATAACAACTCCTACACCCAAACATTTTAATGTAAAGTCAACATGGACAACAGCACGCCTCGTTTAGCTGCATGATATGCGTAGTTCTTTAAACATGTATTACAGTTACACTTCATACATAATACTATTGGAATCAATACCTAAATAGGAAATCAAGCTAGACCCAATTTTGTTGACAGTTGACGAATGGTCTCCTCTTGCGAACACAATGACTGACAGGTGTGCGATTTTCCCGCAGGTTGCGCTGGGGCGCAGACACACGTTGCAGAGGTGAACATGGCAGGCGTGAGAGGCTCGGTGACATTTGACAGCGCACTGAACTCGATGCAGCTGAACGTCTCCGGCGTGGCGTCGGAGATCCGTAGGCTCTCCATTCACGCCTATCCGGTGCTCTACGGCAACTCCATCAATGCGTGCAGCGAGCAGCTCGTTGGCGAAAGCCTTCAAAGCATCAGCGTCGACTCGAACAACGGAGCGATCGCTCTGAGTGTCCCGGAGCTGTTCGCGAGCGTACGCGACCTCGCTGACCATTCGCTGCTCCTCTTTCGTGACGGCGAGACACGTTCCAGTGTGTGTGCCACCATACGAAACGCGCAAGGTTCTGTGCTCACGGCACAGGCCAAATTCTTCGGTCCCATAGCCGGGGTTGCCTACTTGAGGCAGGTCGGGGGGCCAGAGCTAAGGATAATCACCGATCTTCTATCGCTTGGACAAACGGATCTGACTACAGCAAGCATGTATTCGGTAAACATCGCGAGCGAGGATCAAGTGACGCAGTGCGCCGCTGTGAACCCAGCATCGGCAATTCAACTGGGATCCGTCACCGTTGGCGCGTCTTCTTTGTCGGCAAAATCACACGTCGTCGTCAACCTTCCCTATCGCGACGTCATTGGCCGTATGCTGGTGATAAAAGCGAGTGCTCAGAGTTGTGCAAAAATAATCCCGCTCGCTTTGAAGACCGCCAGAGCACAGGTTAATGTGAACGGGGTGAAGGGTGATTTCGTGTTTCAGCAAAGTTCCATGTTCGAGGTGACCCAAGTTAGAGTCTCTTTGCAAAATCTCAGAGGCATGGCTGGACCTTACCATGTGCACAATTTTCCTGTGCCTCAGCGCTATGTGGCAACGGAGAGTTTGTGCAGTGACCCGAATGTGGGAGGTCACTGGAACCCATTCAATTTGGATGTGCGTGGCGCTGACTACCCAAAATTCTCCAACGGAACCCACGACCAGTACGAAATTGGAGACCTCAGCGGTCGACATGGCATATTGCTAGAAAACACTGTCAACATAACTTACATGGATTGGAACTTGCCCCTCTTTGGACCCAATAGCATTGTTGGTCGCTCCATGGTGATCCATCACCCCAACACTTCCAGATGGCTCTGTGCCTCAATAGAACCAGAAGAAGAGTTTATCACGGCCATGGCCTTATTCAGGTTTCCAGTCGTGGGTCGGGTGATTCTGCGGCAGCTGAAGAATGACCCTTATTCTGACACCTACATGTTCATGGAAATCGCGAATGGGAATGTGTCTTCACCCTCGACGTCCAACCACAATTGGCACGTGCACGAGTTCCCCATCAGCTTCACGTCGGACCTGGACAAACGCATGTGCTCCAGCACAGGTGGCCACTTCAACCCACACGGCGTGAACACCAGTCAGAGCGTATACAGTGTCGAGTGCCGCCCAGACAACCCGTACCGCTGCGAGGCCGGGGACTACGCAGGGAAGCACAGCAAGATCTTCATCAGCAACACACTGGGCACCGTGACCTCCAAGTACTTTTTTACCGACACTACCTCTTCCCTCGTGGGGTCAAACTCTATACTGGGACACTCGTTTGTCATCCACGACCCGGACGCTGGGCTGGGACGCCTGTCCTGTGCCAACATTACCCTCCTGAGAGCCATCGCCATTAAAACGGGGGAGTGGAGAGGCGGCGGCACGGTACAGGGGCAGATGGTGTTTACGCAGCCCTCCGACCTCGACTCCACGTCCGTACAGGTCCACTTCTCCAACCTGCAGAAGGCAGTGTCCGGGCTGCACGTCCACATCCTGCCGATGCCGAGGTCACTGCTGCCCAGTAACCCCGCTGTGTGTGCCGACCGGGCCGTGCGCGGGCACTTCAACCCCTTCTCCGTGGACGTCGTGGTGGGGCCTGCACCTGGGAACGGGACTCTTGACCAGTATGAGGTCGGCGATATCAGTGGGAAATTTGGGCTGCTGAGGGACCTAGATGAGAGGGATGAGAACTACTCGGACACAAACTTACCGCTCTCCGGCACGAACAGCATCGCGGGGAGGTCTGTGGTCATCCACAGAAACGACGGTTCCAGGTGAGACCAGGCTTGAGTTCCTTTAATTAGAACAATTATAAAATCTGTAAAAAACAACAGGGTCTGCTGTCTACTTTGTAATGTATTTTTGACAGTGGCATACAAAGATTGCATTTGGCAGTGGCGCAGTGAGTAGCGTTACTGGCTCACAGCAAGAAGGTCCCGGGTTTGGTTCCCAGCTCGGGTGCCTTTCTGTGTGGAGTGTGCATGTTCTCCCCATGTCCGCGTGGATTTTTCCCAGGTTCTCCGGTTTCCTCCCACCATCCAAAGACACGCTGTTGCCTAGGTCAAATCGCTTGCTGCGTAAATTGCCCCAATGCCTTGTGATGTACGGGCATCACATCCGCGGTATAGCCCCGCCTATCGCCCTTTGTCCGCCGGGATAGGCTCTGCCCTCTGCAATCCTATACCAGATTAAGCGGGTATTGATAATGATGATCATTGCATTTGTACAATTACAATTAATCACTTATAGCAACAGTGATGTTTGTTGCATTTTTCAAAGTTATGTTGTTTATTTTCTGCATATAAAAATTACACTGTGCATCTGTTTTTACGTCTCTAAAGAGGCTTTATCATTAATTATTCAAAACTACATTTGTCAGACAAAATAGTGACAGATGTGGTATTGAATAATTAAAAACAATAAATATATTGTTTAAACACTAAACATTACAACGAGCATCTTAACATTCAGTTATTTTCTTGCTGGAATAAACCATGATCTAGAGCATCAGGTGTATCGCATTAAATGTATTCAATATATATAGCTATAGCTTCAATATAAGAAACTAGAAAATGCACAGCTGACCAATGCTTACATTGGATTAATTTAGAAAACAGTACTTGAAAATATTTCATATAAATATACTTTAGAATTGCAAAAATTATTCCAATTAATATCATCTCTCATTGTCTGAAACCGCTTAGTCCTATACAGGGTCACGGTGAGCCGGAGCGTATCCCGGCAGACACAGGGCGCAAGGCAGGGATACACCCACGATGGGACGCCAGTCCATCGCCGGGCACTGCGGGGCAATTTGGCCTGCGAGCCAATTAACCTCCTGTGTGCCCACAAAACCCACTCTCCTGCCCTGCATGCCCCCACCCCCTTGTACCATGACTCCTCCAATGCCGGCCCCTCTCTGCCATCCTAACCCTATGGCATGGCGTGCCAGGTTGCAGTGCGCCAACTTGGGCAGAGTGAAACAAGCTGAGGCCGAATGGCTAAGAGCCCAAGTGTCTTTCAACAACAAAATCAACGGCACCATTTTGCTGGTAAGCCAAAATGCATGGCAGTCACAGCCTCGGCCACCACCGCTTCACAGCTTATACCCCTGGGGCAGTTGGCATGAGAGTCGGTCGATTTACTTTGGTTAAGGTCTGTTGAGCAAAGACGTTACTTATCAGTGGCTAATCAAGAGTGTAATGAACACGGTTAACCCAAGGATAGACAGAAAAGATAATCGGCTCGTCTGTCCAAAGACACGCTGCTGCCCAGGCTTACTGGTCTCATCTCATCTCATTGTCTGAAACCGCTTAGTCCTATACAGGGTCACGGTGAGCCGGAGCCTATCCCGGCAGACACAGGGCGCAAGGCAGGGATAAACCCACGATGGGACGCCAGTCCATCGCCGGGCACGGCGGGGCAATTTAGCCTGCGAGCCAATTAACCTATGCAGCAGCATGCTTTTGGACTGTGGGAGGAAACCGGAGTGCCCGGCGAAAACCCACGCGGACACGGGGAGAGCATGCAAACTCCACACAGAAAGGCACCCGAGCCGAGAGATTCGAACCCGGGACCTTCTTGCTGTGAGACGACAGCGCTAACCGCTGGGCCACCGTGCCGCCCAGGCTAATTGGTCTGCTGAGTAAACTGCTCCAAAAAAGTGTGCCCTGCGACGTTCTGGCGTCACATCCTGGGTATTCTCCCGCCGCCTTGTGCCCTCTGCCAGCCGGGATAGGCTGCCCCCCCCCGCAACCCTGTACAGGATTAAGCAGGTATAAATAATGAATGAATGTCCTTGAAAGGTATGATTTAAAATCTATTTATAGCCATCTTCGCTGCCTTGGTATGTTTTTTTAATACTTTAATTATAGTTCTTAATATAATAATGCTTCTAATATATAGCCCTGTCAATCCATCATTGTTGTTTTATGAAAGTTGTTAATCCATAAATCAGCACTCTGTTGAGTATGGGCTGGTTGAGAAGATGCTTTGGACCGATATAGATTATTTTTGAACAACGCAGTACACGCTGTGCTGAAACGTGCGTCAATGTAATATATTTCAGCCGTGCAATTATTTGCTTCATACTACTGCTACAGGGAGTGATCGACAACAGCTCTCAAGGGAACCTTGATTGAGTGTCCCAAACTGGCCAAACGGCTGGGAAGAAGTGGAAGTACTCAGATTACCCACCAGATACTACCTCCTGGGCGATTGACAAGCGTGCGATGTCGGATGTAGGTTTTCACGGCTGATGGATAAGAATTGATATAAAGAGGTACTTTTTTCGAGATAGCCGTGTCGAGCTTTCATCCTCTTTACTTCGAGGCGTTCAGTATCCCACCGATTTACTTACTGTACGTTGTTCGGTTGGCAGGGGCTATGTGATTTGTACCAACTGCCGGCCCAGGCAGTCAAATCATTTACCCTCTGGATTGCCAATCGAATGTCTGAAAATTATTACATTTTATCCCTAATAAGTAACCCAAAAAGAGCGAATGTGTGTATTCCATAACAAGTAATGGCTCTCACCGGGATCAGCATGTAACAAGCACCTAGATTAGTCAAAGTTCGGTGGCTGTTGATTAACGGGGGGGGGGCGGGGATAGAATTCTTTCCTACATTCTGCTGTTTATCCACTGCCTTCTCATAGCAACTGTATTCTAGTCCGAAAGGTCGATACCCACACACGACTGTTAGTGCTACTTTAAAGTGGGAAATGCGGGGGGTTTTTAAATAAAATAAGCATCTGGAAACACTTCAGATTCCATTCACTGGTTGACGAATTTCTATTTTGTTAATTATACCTTTGATGGCTCTCAATAGGGCGGCACGGTGGCCCAGTGGGTAGCGCTGTCGCCTCACAGCAAGAAGTTCCCCGGTTCGAATCTCGGCTCGGGTGCCTTTCTGTGTGGAGTTTGCATGTTCTCCCCGTGTCCGTGTGGTATTTCGCCGGGCACTCCGTTTTCCTCCCACATTCCAAAAAACATGCTGCTGCATAGGTGAATTGGCTTGCAGACTTAATAGCCCGCAGTGCCAAGTGATGGACTGGCGTCCCATCGTGGGTATATCCCTGCTTTGCGCCCTATGTCTGTCGGGATAGGCTCCGGCTCACCGCGACCCTGTACAGGACTAAGCGGTTTCTAACAATGGGATTAAATGAGTAACGTGTTTCGCTCAGATGCAAATGTAATATCTGGGAAGGGCTTCCTCCAGCAGTGCATTTACCAAGCGCTGTAAATTAAAAGTATTAATCACAGTATGCCACAAATTTCCTTTTGCTTTATGTGATGAATTGCATCATCTGTGCTTTGAATATAGCAGAATATTGTCGAGTCGATCTTGCTCGGCGAGCCTTAGTCACGGATCTAACTACCAAGTCTTCCCTCTCAACCCTGCTGACAATCAATCCCTCTACCTTCACCTCTGCAGTCGCAGCTCGTCTATCCAGATGGCAGTGCTTCCGACACAACCATCGAGGTGGATCTGCAGTATGACAACCCCAAGGCCCAGGTACTGGTTGCCCCTGCCTAGTACTCATCATCGAGCATCATGAACAAGAGCATACAAAAGTATATCTCTGTCCTGTTTCTGCACATGTAGATACATAAAAAAACACCTTTATTTTACTCAATAAGCTGATTCCGATGAGACTCAATTTTAAACAAATAATTCCATCAATTACTTTCTTGGATATGTGCTGCTTGGTGTTGCTGGTTTGGAAGGTCAAATGGCCAATAGATAAATACGCATGTTTGTTTATATTTGGGGACACAGAGTCCTGGTTTTGTATGCGTCTACTTACATCAGTGATTCAATCACATTTTTACTTTCACTTTCCGTCTCAGTTGACGTGGAAAATACCAATGAATAGTGAGATTTATTTATACTAGCTGACAGTTTGACCAGTTACTGATTAACATTACAATGTAATGATGTAGGTTTTCACGGCTCGATGCATGATGATTGATTGAAGAGCTACAATATTAATAAGCTATGCAGTAGGTTTATGGTACTTATATTAAACATGCTTTATACAAGATAATGTACATGGAGCTGTTATGATTAATACTATGTTGACAGCTAAGTAGAAATTCTAAATGGGAGTTATGGCACTTTGTGTCACATCAGCACCAAGACAATTAGAAAACTTACACTTCACCTCTCTGGTAATTCAATGAATTGTCAAGATTTCAGAGTGGCAGTTTTCTTCAAAGGGCAGTTATCTTTTTAACATTCTGGTGAATAAAGCAGCGTCCATTGACTGCAGGTCACGCGACCCCATTACATACAACACAGCAATTTAAATATACCACTTCTTACAAACATTAGTGATGTTGTCCACTGTCTCAATTAACCACAACCAATCTTTTGACATCCAGAGGAGTGGCTTAGCGGTTGAACTGCACGAATATCAATCGCTTTGTTGAGCGCTTAAATTCACTTTTAGGATTAGCTCGGCCCTAACCCTAAAACTCACTGAGCGCAGTGACATGAGTACTGCTTTGGAGCAAGGTAACCGCAGTTCTCCTATATGCCTTAATAGGAATTTGGAATTTTGACCACTAAGTCACGCTTACAACCAAATGATGTATAACTATCACTTATTCGAGCTCGAAGGCGTGTTACGTTTCAATTTAAACAATCACAGCTTTGCAGAGGTTTTACCATAATACAGTGTGACAAGCAGTGGATGAATTCGTAGCAGAGCGAAAAAAACTAACTTAAAGCATCATGGTTTTGCATCAACAGTGTTAAGTGCAGCTCTTTGGTGGTTACTTAAGGAACCCAGCCCAATCTCGTGTAGTCCTCAGGGAGCATAAGTGCATCTGCAACATAAGCAAACGGCAACAAAACTATTTCAAATTCGTTTGGTCAGCACTAAGTTATTTAAGAAACAAAAATCCGTAACTTGTGGGTTTTTTTGCCGTTTACATTTTGTCACACAATCACTCCCAATCTTTGTCCAAGGCATTTTTCGCTGTCAGCAACCCGTAGCAAATAGTGAGGTGTTTTAGAGAAACTTGATAAGCAACCCGAATTCAGAGTCTATAAAGGAGTCTTTTGTTGCGAATAGGTGGATTCAGTAACTATAAAAGGTGAATTGTTAAGTTGAGCCATCTGTGGAGAGATTACACAATAACCGTCAAATGCAGATTGTAAAGTGTGTTCATTATAATATTTTTGTATTATATGTGTTTATGTTGTACCTTCTCTAGGGTGCTCCTCAAATGTACACGAATGTACACAAATGTATACACAAACGTACTTTTACGAAGCCTGTTGGTCTCAACATCATCTGATCTCATCTCATTGTCAGAAACCGCTTAGTCCTGTCCAGGGTCGCGGTGAGCCGGAGCCTATCCCGGCAGACACAGGGCGCAAGGCACGGATATACAAACGATGGGACGCCAGTCCATCACCGGGCACTGCGGGCAATTTAGTCTGCAAGCCAATTAACCTATGCAGCAGCATGGGTTTTTTTTTGTTGGACCGTGGGAGGAAACCGGAGTGCCCGGCAAAAACCCACGCGGACACGGGGAGAGAACTCGCAAACTCCCACACAGAAAGCAGCACCCGAGCCGAGATTCGAACCCGGGTCCTTCTTGCTGTGAGGAGGCGACAGCGCTACCCACTGAGCCACCGTGCTGCCCCCATCATCTGTTGCATGTCTTCTAAACAAGGCTCTCACTGACTATATATGGTTGTGTGAAGTCGCTCACGTTCTCTGCACGTTAATCAGTCGAGTATGCCATTCAATCATTAATTATTAACAAATACTCAACACTTATGCAACTGTGCTTGTTGTTTAAAAATGTATATGTACACGTAATACATACGTGGAAAGAAAACCATCATCAGCATATCCTTGTAGACTGTTGGGACAAGTCCTGTTAGCGAGCACCTATTAAGCGCGTAATAATAGCAGGAGGGGTTGGATTGGTCAGCATCACATCTGACGAGCTTAGTCTTCTCAGTGCTAATGTTTACACTCCGCTGCAGTTGTGCATTGAAGGTGAAGGTAATCTGCCGTAAGCAACGAGACCATGACGCTGCTTTTCCAGAGCAGCGCGCAAACCACTGTAGAGCAATTAATAATAATTCAACGGGGGTTTTCGCCGGGTAGTCCGGTTTCCTCCCACTGTCCAAAAAAAAAACACATGCTGCCGCATAGGTTAATTGGCTTGCAGACTAAATTGCCCGCAGTGCCCGGTGATGGACTGGCGTCCCATCGTGGGTATATCCCTACCTTTCGCCCTGTGTCTGCGGGATAGGCTCCAGCTCACCGCGACCCTGTACAGAACCAAGCGGTTTCTGACAATGAGATGAGATTCATAGAGCGCTTTTCACCCGAGGGTCACAAAGCGCTGCACAGAGCTGCAGCGCGACAGTTAAATGAGGACCTCACAAACACATCCGAAATGATAAGATTAAGTACACTGAATTATTCTCTCTAAAATACAAGCGTTATTTTCGGTCACCCTTCATAAATGAGATCCTAGATAATTATAATCCGTATAATCTCTTCCCTACGGTTAAATTATAGAAAAGGAAAACCAGCATAATGTTGTTTAATGTGTCTGGGATGATGACATAGTAATAGACATTACAGTGATAATATATATGGAAGGAGTTTGGAAGATGTTGATCTTCTTGTGTGGGTACAAAATACAAAGACATCCCCCCGTATAGCCTAAACAGACTGTAGGGTCAAGTGCCGTTAGCGAGCATCTATTAAGGTCGACACGGCACACGAGGTGGGTGACCAGCACCACGCCCGGCCGCCTTTGTCTCTCCAGCGGCAATGTTTACACACCACAAAGTGCTCATTTGAGGCTGAGTCGACCTAGGGGACGCACAGGACCGGTTCAGAAAATCGTCACTGGTGTTGTCCGTGAGCGGGCATCGATGTCAGGTCACCGGGTTCGTAGCTCGTTGCGCCACATGCAGCGTACTGCGTACGTACTTCACTTCCACACTCTGAAACAGTTTATTCCGCCAAGCCATCAGGCTCCTCAATACCACGCTGCCCCCCCCCGCGCCCCTCTTCATCATAACGAGCAGAACTCAGACGCTCCATCCTCCCAAACACACTCACGCATACCTGCACTGGCAACTTCGCTTCACTCTATGTAGAGTCTACGTTGTACGCGTGTTTTGCCCAGCCCTGTTGAATGCGTATTTAGCCTTCTTTTAGTCTTTGCACCGGGGATCAAGAGAAACGTTATTTCCTTGCTCTATATAAAGCGTTTGCTTACTGATGGCATGACAATGTTTATTTATGTATCCATGTACACTCTGCGCGCTGTTTTGCTTAGGGATACAGATGGCAAGTTCACAATGACCCGCAAGCACTGAGTGGTGGCGCAGTGCGGTGTGCCTGGCTGGGAGAGCTCTACAACCCGTACAACATCTACTCAGGGGTGAGCCCACTCACATTACAGCCACACCTAATTCCCACAGAGCCCTTGTGTGTGCCGTAATGTGAGTTTCATTACGAGTGCTTGGGACTCACAATAGAATTTTGGGTCAGATCGCTGAAGCACAAGGTGTGTGTTGTAGCCAAACATTGTGCCGTTAACCCTCCACCATCCGACACAGCCAATTCGTAAGGTTTGCTCACGTGAATAGGATGTGCCAATTCTTCACCGTGACCTAACCCAAAAAATTGATTTTATGGATGACATTGGTCACGAAAGTCTTCAAGTTATAGTCACGTTTGTTCACGTGACAACTATGAGTTTTCTATGATGGGTGTAGAAGGGTTTATGACACTTATGTTATATGACCTGTTCCAAAAATAATGTATTATATTAGACGCAAAAGCCTACATGTTAAGTTAACCAGTGTGTAATTCAGCTTGAAAAGTCAAATAGCTGTTGCAGGAATCAAGCAGACATGGCATATCAATCTCGATTTATTTTACTTCATAGCATTGCAGTATCATGGGATTATAGGAAGGTAAGGTACATTAATACAGAATATACTCTCGTGGTAATATTCTTATGCTGATAATCCCTACTTCAAGCCAGCTGAGCAAAGTTCTGGAAAATATCGAGTGAGAATACTTGGCAAGACAGAACCCTTTTTCAAGGAGGAGAGAGCCTCTCTAATGATGTCGGGCGATCTGCAAATAATTTAATGGATCATTACTAAATTTACATTACACTGCATGTGATTAACATTGAACACATTTAGCTAACACTTTAAAATACGCTGATACCAAATGATATATCTACTGTTTCAAACTTACAATGTAATGACGCTGTAGAAAATTACTGTTGTATTATGATTGCTTCCAAAAGATGCTCTTCCGGGACAGCCGCATCAATCGCTTCTCCTCTCTCCTTTGCGATGTTTCACCTCCCAAGTTGCCGGTATCCTCAGGCATCGTGTACGCGGCTATCCTGAAAGAGCAGCTTTTGGAAGCAATCATCATGCATCGAGCTGTGAAAATCCACATCAATACTGTTGTCTATTTGATTAATTTTGTGTTTATCATGTCAACTTAGACCAACGGTGACCATTTGTGGATACCGTCAGTAAGGTTAATGATAATGGAACAGTTTCATCTGAGCATCTCTCCATCACTATGACGCGGTGGTGGAAGGCTGAAGTCCACTGTTTGTGGAGCGCTGAAGATATTTTCTGAAGAGATGGAATGTTTTGATCATCACACACTTCGCAGTGTTGACAGTCCCATAGCAAATTTCATATACCTTCTACCATATGGTGAAATACAGTAACACTATAGGATTGACTGCAGAACCTTATGTTAGACTCTCTTTGTGAAATTAAAATTTATATATTTATGTATATTCAGGTAGCCTTTTTTTGTCGTAGCCCAAACTCTGGCTTATTCCAGTTAGGCTTCAATAGGTTTTACTATATTTGTGTTAATAAATAAATAAAAAATTCCCGCGATTTTAAACACGTGCATTGTTAATAATAATAATAATTGCATTTGCGTAAATATTATTGAAAGGCATTCTTAAACTATGGGTAAGGTATTTTAGTTTTCTTCAATCACACAATACGGCACTGTTCCCAGTCATGTGGTACAATATTTTGACATATTATAGCGCCGTTAGTTCAACTGTTAGTAAGCGCGTTCTCAAAGTGAGATGCATTACTGGGAGCTGCTGCTGAGACGTCCAATTTTAAGGTGTGCTGATGCTGCCCTCTGATGTGTTTTCTGGTTGATGTTCAGCGCGATGCCCGCCGTTCGTTCGCAACCCAGAAAACAAATGAGACCTATACAAGCACATCGACCTTGTCGTCTGTCTTTCATTCTATATGGTCAGGCGTGTAGGCCTTGCTTAAATAAAAACCATTCACCGGGACATTTTAACTAAGCCGAAAAAGATTTGCGGCGATGGACTGGCGTCCCGTCGTCGGGTGTATCCTTGCCTTGCGCCCTGTGTTTCCGGGATAGGCTCCGGCTCGCCGTGACCCTATATAGGATTAAGCGGTTTCAGATAATGAGATGTGTTTACAATGGATGCGTGTGAGAAAAAGATTTGCAGAGCGATAATTAATGGGAACATTGGTGGTTAGATAATCCCGGATCATGTTTTAATCCTACGTTGCTCCAGATAAGTTCATGTAAAAAGATGCTCTTAATTTGACGCTCATTAAAAATGATTAGTTGTTCAGATGGCACAGGTAAAAAAAATAAAACAGGAACGTTGCATCAGTCAGATCATTTCAAACACTGTCTAAGGCACATTTTTACAACCAATGCTTGCAAGGTCTGTCATTAAAAAAAAACAACACTTTGACACGTTGGAATGTTCGGCAACCGGTAGTATATATAAAGTTATTTATTGGAAATGTGTAGTAGGTATATGATGAACTTAGTCGCTCTGGAGAAGGACATCTGCTAAATTTATAATAATAGTTATAAGTCCCAACTGATGAATCTCCTGGGATTGGAGATTAAAATAATAATAATTATAATTGCATTGAGAGAGCGCTTTTCACCAGAGGGTCACAAAGCGCTGCACAGAGCTGCGGAGAGAACGGTGCATCAACAACAACGGTACTAGAACGGAAAATAAGCAACAATAACATTTTTTTTTTAAATAAACGATGTTCCCATCGTCTTGTTAAAAATATATATAATACGAAACATTATTTATAGTGGTGGGTATATTTAGTCGTAGTCAGAGTTTAATCTCTGATGGAATATTTCCAGACCCCCATTCACCAAGACTCCAACAGCAATGGATGCAGGAAGATTTATTTTCCAGAACTCAGCCGCAGAGAGCATGAATGAAACCCTGCCCGTGGCATTCCCCCGATGCACATACACGCGTCTCGTGTGGCATCACCTTCCTGCCAGGTGCTTTCCGATTCTTCAGCACATGTACACGGCCTATTCAGAATATCCGCGTTCAGTCATCTAATTCTTTTTTTATCATAATAATAATAACGACACAATTTAGAATGCCAGGGAGGAGCAAAAAGACAGCCAAGCTGACATCAACATTTTGCACACACTGTATTCTATATATATTTTGGTGCTATCAGCCAATTAATTATGTCTGTGCCTTTTTTAAGTTGTGAGAAGAAATCGGTGAACCCAGAGGACACTCACACAGAACAGGGGGAGAAACACACAAACTCCACACTGAAAGGCACCCCGAGGCAGGAATCGAACCACTTCAGACAGTACTTTCTTATTGTGAGGCACAGATGTTGCTATTATTCTGTGAAGCGCTTTGTGACCCTCAGGTGAAAATAATAATAATTATTATTACTTAGACGTTAGAGCATTAAGAAAAGTAGCTGCTCAAATCGCAAATCTACTGCATGTCCAATACTTCTTACCCCTGCATGAGTATTCAGTTGGTCAATAGACCATTGTTGGTATTATCAGAGTGCCCGCCCTACGGACTATCTTTGTTGGCTGTGCGCAACAAGGTCTTCTGACGTCAGGATGACGGTCATGGAGTGCTTAGCACAATGCATGGTGCAAAGGTGTGATTTTAAAGCTGAAATTGTGTTAAAATGTCATAAGAGTAATGAATAAGTGGGACGTGAAGGTGCAAAAAGACATAAACGCCTCGGTGCCGTGTAGGTGAAATTTGCCCTCAATAAGGATTCAAACCTGATATCCTGGGCGGCGCGGTGGCCCAGTGGTTAGCGCTGACGCCTCACAGCAAGAAGGT
>JAZEWT010000017.1:11959895-11975854 GCA_036362905.1 Mordacia mordax
GGTGTATTCCTGCCTTACGCCCTGTGTTTCCGGGATAGGCTCCGGCTCACCGTGACCCTATATAGGATTCAGCGGTTTCAGATAATGAGAGATGAGATGAGACCTGATATCCTCAAAGGCACATACTTAAAAAAAATTGCTCCATTGTATCCTGTTTTTAGATTGCTTTAAAATTAAGCTGGGCAATAATACTGTGCACATTTGCAATCTCGGGGTACACCATTGAACAAAACTAACAATTATTATTCCCATTACGCTTCACAATCGCGTCGCATGATCGTTTGTTTTGTTGCAAGTGGTTTGAGCGGCTTGTGCGCAACCAAGATGTGTCGTCAATAAGCTCTAGTTCATTGTTTGTCGTTCTTCTGTCCAGCTTTAAAATGACAACAACACTGAACCACTGAAGCGTGAAATGTGGCCCATGCAGAAGCAGGCAAAATGACTCACTGCCTACACAATCTGTACAGCCTGTGGATCTATCATACCATCTGGCTCATTACCCTTGTGATACATTTGCATAATACCTGCGATAAGAACCCCTTTAGAGCGGTTACATTCTGTTCAGAACATGGTATGGGGTGGAAGCAGTGGCGCAGGAGTTCTCACGCTCCTGTTAACTAGAAGAAAAAAAACACTAGAGTAGTTTCTCAATCGTGGCTGACAACTGTAGCGAGTGTTATCTGAGCCTCACGATATCCCCCAGTGTACAATCATCTCTCCTGCTCTCACCCCCGTTTCACTGACCCGCACGGATTGGTGTGATGGAGGGTAGTGCGACAACCCTCCTTGATTGACAATGGTGTGGAGACGCCTCTATCCAGCAGTGTAGTGACAAAGGGATGTAATTTATTACAATCGGGCAGCACGGTGGCCCAGTGGGTAGCGCTGTCGCCTCACATCAAGAAGGTCCCGGGTTCGAATCTCGGCTTGGGTGCCTTTCTGTGTGGAGTTTGCATGCTCTCCCTGTGTTCTCCAATAGGTCTCGATACGCTATACGAAGGTCGTAACCACGTGTAAATGTGCAAACGTCGGCAGGAGGGTGAGGGCAGCAGCTGTGACATGAGCCGACCACTTCACTGCGAGATGGGAGACCTGACGAACAAGCAGGGTCCTCTGCTTCCGGGCTCCCGCATGGTCTTCAATGAGGCCAACCTTCCGCTGGCTGGAGATGCCACAGGTCAGTGGGGGCACCCCTTTGGGAATGCTCATGGACGGCTGTTCAAACCGTAGATCGCATTGCAAGCCATCGATAACTTGGTAGGTTCGGCAGAGGCACAGCAGCAATTCATTCAGCAATCACACCTGAGCCATCACGTGGCTTTTAAATTTGGATAGAGAGCTTTAAATTGTTAATTGTTACATGGCACACAAGATAACAGATGTCGTAATTATGGAGAATAAACATAATAGGGATAAAAAGTGAATAATCATAGTAAGTCACGATGTATCCACTCATAGTTGAAAGCCTTTACAAACTGTCAGCATTTCTCATGGTATCATGATGGGACACTCTATCTCGCTCAAGATTAAACATAGGAAGCTTGGCACTTATATAACTACAAAAGTAATAAGGAATAGTTTACTGCCACTCATCAATCAAATTACCTATGCAAACATAACATTTGTCAGACTATATGGGTGGTGGAATTTTGCTATAGGCAGGTGTAACCGCATCGTGAATAATTATGTAATGTTCATTTTCTTTTCAGGAAAAATGAAAATATTGCTATTATTGTATGTACATACAGGGCGTAGAGTGGTGCAGTGCTTAGTGTTCTGCCCTATGAATACAGCAGCCAGAGTTTAGTTCTGGCCACAGATATTACCAGTGTTGAGTGATCTCTGAACCGGTCCATAGTCCCTCGTTCGCCCACACAAATCGGTGGGATAATTGTGTAGTCAAACAACCTCCATGAATTATTTGGGGTGAGAAGGTCCACACCCTGCAGTTGATTAGTGCGAATGCATACATTTGAATTATTGTGCATTGGCCTCACAATGCCATTGTGCGTCATGCCAACCTTCACAAGTCCTCGCCAACATAATGTGCCCCAACCGCCTATACGGGAATTCTCAGTCTACATGTGCTTGTCATTTACTTCACTCAGTCAACCCTTAATTCGTGGGTCTGTCGTATGCCCTCCAAGCCAGTTAACCTTTTCATACTTCACATCACTACATAAATGCGCCTAAGCACTAAAGTGATAAAGTCACCCTCATTTAATGGCAAAGAGTGGCTGCTGTGTTATTTTGTTGCACGGATGTGTTGTGCCGTGGCGCAGTGGTGGGGCGCTCGCTGGCCGTGTGGGACGGCACGCCTGTGGGAGCGATACTGGACTGCGGCACCATCGTCCCAGCTGATGGTGCCGCATCCGCCACTCTCTCCTTCCCCAGTGACGTCGCCTACGGCAGGTGCGGAACTGCCAACCGGGCACAGGCATAGCCACTGCAGGTGTCATCGGTGTACGGACATACCCACGTTCAGTTAAAAACCCATAGAGATTTGGAGAAAATTCATGGCATTTTTGAGTCTGCATCAAGGTGATGCAAACGCTGATTAAACTGATGACGGACCCCTTAAATGTACAGTAGTGTACAAACAGGCTTGGCAGTGACCGCAGCCAGTAGATGCGAAGATCTAATATTATTACAATGCACTACAGCTCCTGTTATCCATAAGAATGTGGGTAGTGAACTTCGCAGATACTATGTGTAATCTAACCAATAATCACTGCGCAAAAATGTGCGAATCGAACATCCCCTATGTCCGAATTTTGGCTGCATAACTACAGCTTGGCTTCCTTGAGTGACTCCAATTTGTTGGTGTGAAAAAGTTAAAATGCAACGTCACTGTTTTGGTGCAGGTGACTGATGTGGAAACCACATGAGTCAGTCACTTGCATGTTTCGATATTAATAGATTAGAAGAATCAAATGGCAACAACTCGATACTGCGTTTAGAATTATCAGGCAAATAAATTTTAATTATTTCAAAGTTTGTAAGTTGAAGACTACTATTGTGGCCATATGTCTCAGTAATGTTGTCTCTGGTGTTTATCCTTATTTTACGACTACGAATTAAAATACACGGTCTCCAACTCCTTATATCAGCGGTTCCGACAGTCATTGAAGCTTACTCACAAACAGCTGCCTTCTGAAATCGTCACCAGCACACCGTGTCAGTACACTTAGCTGATGAATGAGTTCACTGTGAGCCTACTCCAGAGTAGACAAACTTAAGTCCTCTCTGGCTGCATACATCATGTATAGTGGAAGTGGTGATCGCTTCGAAAAGCTGCTCTCTCGGGACAGCCGCGTCGATCGCTGCCTCTCTCCCATAAAGATTGGCGCTGTTGTCCCGAGACAGCAGCTTTTCGAAGCAATCGTCATGCATCGAGCCGTGAAAACCTACATCATTGCTTATAGTGGAAGTATCCATATGGAGTCTTGCACTTATATATATATGTGTATACATGAAGGCTGGCTAAACAATACTTAATAATAATAGCATTTATAGAGCGCTTTTCACCCGAGGGTCACAAAGCGCTACACAGAGCTGCAGAGAGAACGGCATGTCAATAACGGCATAAGAACGCAAATTCAGCAACAATAACGATTTTTTTTGGGGGGGGGTTTGCACACATGTAGCCCTTTTCGTAATCTACTGTGGGATGGTGTCGTCGACTATACCTTGTGTGGGTTGTGGAGATTATTGGACCATACTTCACCACACTGGTCAAATGGCGTTAGTGGAGGCACAGAGCATAAACACAAAGTATATAAGTACAGTAAAGCAGTCGCAGTCTCTGCATTGCCCTAATTGGCTGCGCAGTCCTCAAGCCCTATGACAACCTGTTTATGCCCAGTAATGATGTGGAATGCGCCTGATCTCAGCGGATATGAGTCGTTCGGGTGCATTTTTGGTGGTTTAGTAATTAGCTCATCACATGCTATTCTTTTTCAGTCTTTTTTTTTTCAATTTTAGTTTTGTAGTGCATTGTGTCCTTTGGATGAAAGGCATTTTCAAAATCTAAATTACTATTACTAATAATCAATGAGCCAGCTATTAATATTATGGCCACCAAGTGCATCATGATGAATTCATACTGCAGTCTCTTACATTGTGCTTTAGGGTTACTCACTGCTGCAGGAGTTCTATTAGGGGCCTTTAATCCCATGCGAGCCACAACACAGCATTGCAAATGCTGGACACATAGACTACCATCACCAAGTAACTGATGTACGCTGCGATACTGTCCTCTGAGGGCCAACACATAGCGTTTTGCACAACTATATTTGAATCTATAATTTTATGTAGAAATGTTTTTAAAAGCTTTAAATATGGGCACCTGAAAAATAACAGCCCAGAGGTTTATTGATTCTATCCTAGAGTCTAAATTTCTGAAAATCGCGTGCTTAACAATGCAAAATATATGATCCCCAATTTCAATGAACCAAGTCATTTGTCTTTTGTGGGATGTAACACGAGAGTCCACAGAAATTTGACCGAAGCCGGCTAATGGTTCCTTGCATTTAATTTTACCTTAACCAGCCATAAGGCTTTCACATAATAATAAGAATAATAAAATCTCCTTAACACGTGACATATGTTGGGTATGTTTGTTAAGAAATGTGTAAAGATGGCTATTAACGTTTCATGTAAACCCTGTCTTCCCAACATTGAACCCATTCCCCACCGATTCTTCCCACCATTATACTCTCTCTCCCCGTCCAATGTCTCACGACATTACCAAGGTATGAGTTGAGACAGGCAATAGCAAAGGCCCTGATCGTCACCGTGTGGAGGGTGTCCTTACTGCCGGACACCTCAAGCTCTCTGCGCGTTTCCTCACCTTGCCAAAATATCGGCTTTTTGGTCGCAGGTAAAGACTAAAAACACCCGTCGCACGTAGGTTCTTGCATACAATAACACCCTTATCCGCATCAGCTGTTGGCAGGAATGCTTTTAGCGAATGCATATTGCAGCCAACAGCGTCCAAAATGAAAATGTGGAGCCAGCACCCCATTTTAAATCTCCAATGTCGGTAATAAAAATGCCCCCAAATGTTACCCGCCCCTGGTACGATTACTGTAATTTCCATTGACATGTACTGCCAGTGACACAGAGGAAAAATACAAAGATTTTCCAGTTTCCACCTCTAAACTATTGGTCTGATGAAGGTCAAGCTTGACACACGTGGAGTTGGGTGACTACACTGGAATGTCAACCTCTGATTACCTATTTTGATAAGCCACAGGTCAGATCGTTTGTTTTTAATTCCATAGGTGATTTACCCGCAGCATGTTGTTGCCAATTATGCGAAAAAGTTAAATTGACCCTATATGTTAACAGACTCAATAATTACGGGGGATTTTTTTGCTGATTCGTGTGACTACAAATGTATAATCGTCTTTTTAGAAAACCTTCCACAGGTGTGCATCTTTTTGAAGGTGTTCTTGCATGACCCGGATAAGATTTTAAAATCTCATGAACACCATGTGGGATTTAGACGTTAATGCGAGAGTCTTTTACATTCCTCAAAATCCAAGTTTTTGATGATTTTCCCATTGGCCTGAATAACGTTTGGTTAACAGAATTTCAATTACAGAATTCCAGCATTAACTTTCAGTTACACATCCCACTCATCCCCACCTTCATTAGGTGCCTTGTTTAAACATTGCAATTAATTTGTGCAGGTGCATTCATCATGGATTGCACTGGCCTGATTGGTTATCCTGTCATTAAGAGGATAAATATGCCATTGGGGTATTATATCATATGACAGTAATGCAAACTCTGCAGGCAAATATATTATTAATTTCGCTATACTTTTATGTAATTCTACCCGTTTGACCACATTTTTGCTGCACAGTCATCTATAATTCACATGTCTGTAATGATGTAGGTTTTCACGGCTCGATGCACAAAGGAGAGAGGGGAGCGATTGCTGCCGCTATCCTGAAAAGCAGCTTTTCGAAGCAATCATCCAGTTTCATGTCTGCTCAACAAACACCATATCTTCGCTGAGCAGAACAATATGTATATAGATTAATCACTGTCATAATTATTGTACATAAATATCACACAGTAGTACATGAAACATATTTTAAACCTCTGACTGAAACAGTGGAACAAAAAGCATGCCTAGATTTTAAACATTTTACAACATATTTTTCCCTCTCAAATTGTTGCCACTCATCAAATATATCCCCTTTCTCATCTGACGGATCATAAGCTCAGTCTAAATTACATCTGATGTAGGGTAATGTCACTTAAAATGGAGATGGGGAAGAAGAAGCCCTTTGTGTTCTTGGGATTCCAGTTTCGGGGTGGGTTCCGTGAAATTCAATGCCTGCAGCCCTGCATCTTGACAGTGGCTGCTCTGTCTCTTGATTTAAAGCAATGCGCGTCTGAAGGGCGGTAACAAGAAATGACTAACACAATAACAGTGGTGCATCACAAAAGAAACGTGAATTGAACAAACAGGATGTTTACCAACGCAATCGGTGAGCATAGAGTTGTGAAATTGCTACGCGGAGAATTGGTCTTAAGAGCATCAACCAAGGCAAGAGGACCAACACTTGACATGGCTGTACTGAAACGTCAGATCTTAAAATAATAATAATTGCATGTCAAGAGCGCTTTTCACCCAAGGAGCAATTATCATGCATTGTGCCATGAGAACGGACATCAGTACATTGCGATGGTGTTGTCTGGCAGCAGTACCCACAGCAGTCCTTCATCCCTTATGTTAAAAATAAAGGTACATCTAAAATGTTGGTTCTGTAGCTCCAGTACAACACACGTACAACAATTAACAGAGGGTTTATGTTACAAGGAAGGAAAGTTACCCACACACGTGATTTCGGTAATATTTCGCACCGTGTGTTTATCCTGAGAGGAAGTTTTTCGTAACAATGCCACATTTCAAGCTTGAGGCTATGTGACAGCGTAGGAAGTTTGATCTTGGGACATTGCCACGACATGGCAAGGGGTGGGGGTTTACGTGCAATTCTATTGGCACTCTGTCAGTCCTTTTAACAATCTATTTTGTCCCAAGGGTTTTTGGGCAACCTTTAAATCAATGTGACTAGTTTTATGTAGAGTAAGTCCTGAATAGCAATGTACCATGATTAAAAATTGTATTTACGTTGGAACATCTGCACAAGAGGAACCCTTATGTTCTAGAATTTATTGCTACTATTTGATATTCAGTTGAACTGTCCTGATGTTGTTGACATGCTGTTTTCTCCATAACTCGGATTTGTAAAAAAAATCGCTAAAAAGTTATTGCTTGTTGGTTTTCCGTTCGTATGTCGTTGTTGTTGACATGCCGTTCTCTCCGCAGCTGTGCAGCGCTTTGTGACCCTCGGGTGAAAAGCACTCCATAAATGCAATTATTATTATTATTACCCATGCCCCGCTTTCACAGTCAGACTTATTAGCACTTTCAATCTTAATTTCAACCTTTGTTGCAAGTGGTAATGTATCAGATTTTTTAAATGTGTTAATTAGCACTGTGTGTGTTAGCTCTGTTCCAACACATTAGCTAACACATTATCTCTGTCCATGTGACTGTCAAAGCTGGGCATGGGTAACTATTGTACAGATGTGCCAACATTAGTTGAAAGTTGTTGAGGAAAATGTTTAAAACAGGCGCACTAAAAATATTAACTTCGTATGGTATAGACAGACCATTCGACAAATGTTTTGCAATAACATCTGTATCAGCAGGTAAATGCCAACCAGTTTTTTTTTACATTGTCAAACGAATCGGCAGAGTATGAACTGTTAAATGATATACTACGAAGTTACATAATAGTACAGGCAAGAGGACTTCACAAACATTATGGAACCAAAACAGAAACGTACAATACAGTCAAACAAGATATTTATTTCTGTGTTTTGGTGGATTGTGATTTAAAAGCAAGGATATTTTTCACCAAGAATAATGAAATTATATACAACGTTCCAATTTCGAATTATAATAGATGTATTGTCTATTGATCGATATTCAAAATAGTATAATAATGAGTTAAATGTATTTCAGCCACTTGTTGATCGACGAAGAGATGAAGCCGTCCTCACACCCAATCAATTATGATTTTTTACTTTATTTCACTGGCCACACGGTGGCCCAGCGGGTAGTGCGAGCCAATTAACCTATGCAGCAGCGTGTTTTTTTGGGCTGTTGGAGGAAACGAAAGTGCCCGGCGAAAACCCACGTGGACACGGGGAGAGAACATGCAAACTCCATACAGAAAGGCACCCGAGCCGAGATTCGAACCCGGGCCCTTCTTGCTGTGAGGCGACAGCGCTACGCACTGGGCCACCGTGCCACCTCAAAGTGAAATGTGAGGATTAGAAATACCTGGTAATCACATATATGCCTTGGTTTCTATTGCAGGTGATGTCGACGTACGGTTGTTGCAGACCATCTCATTTCGTAACGATCTGGGAAAGTTCTCTCCAACAAAGCGCTGCCAAGGTAATCTCAGTCTCGGTTGCACTCGTGACTTCACGTGGCATTTACCACTGATCCATAGAGGAGTCGACTTCTGGCTATACTGTGCAAGCACAGCCCTCTTGTGAATCCACTGCTGGATGAGGGCCGCCTCGCACCGTGCGGGTTGTGCGGGTTATTTAATACGCTTCGCGACGATCAGTGCGGGATGGTATTAAAACGCGCGCATTTTTAAATACAGTTTCATAGACGTAATGATGTAGGTTTTCACGGCTCGATGCGTGATGATTGCTTGGAAAAGCTGCTCTCTCGGGACAGCCGCGTCGTGGAGAGAGGAAGCGAATGACGCGGCTGTCCCGAGAGAGCAGCTTTAACGAAGCATTCATCAGTTTAATAAACATCTTACATCGATGATGACCTGTCATTCTTTCACGCATTACATCGTAAATGACTTGGAACAAGCTATTCAGTTGACGAGTGATTCATCAGATGAATATATAGCAGCGCTGTTTGCCATTCACGCCCGTTTTAATTGCCACATACCACTGCCACATACCACTATATATGCATCATTAGTTGTGGCTGTATTTAGTTCTGAACACGATGTAAAATAAATGTACATTGCATAACTTCCTCGACATGTGCTAAAGTTAAATAATAATATAACAGAGCTCAGAACAGCAGCATTTATAACGCTCCCTTAGAGTGCGTCACACTGGTGTACCGCAAATATAATTTAATGTGGAAGTCATATGGGATAAACTTCTCCAGTTCGTGCATATTGTGAATAGTTCAGACTTCTAAAAGCTGACATTTAACAATGTTTCGTCTGTGACGTGTTCACAATTACAAAATGTTCAAGCAAATGTCATGAACACCCACTAAACTGCAACGCAGCATCTGTTAATATTTTGATTAATGACTCACCTGCCAATCCATCGCTGGTCATAGAAGTTGTTTGACCATACTTCACCATGCTGGTGAGTCCGAACTGGGTGGCATGGTTGGTAGGGAGTCCAGTACCCGTCCAGATGCCGTTCACCACTAATTGGGTTCATGGTTGGATCTGGAGTATCGCATTGATTGGTTCGTCATGCAGTACACTAAGCACTGTGTTATTACTTCTTCACAGACGTTGTAGTCAGTTAGTCATTATCAGCACCTGCTCCTACACAAGGTCGCGGGAGGCCGGAGCCAATTCCGGCAGTCACAGGGCACAAGGCAGCGCTATACACCAAGATGTGACGCCAGTACATCGCAGGACACTGGTTTTTTTTTGTTGGGGGGGGAGTGGGGGGGGGGCAATTTACAAGCAGGCAAATTAACCTAGGCAGCAGCGTGTCTATGGGCTGTGGGAGGAAACTAGAGTACCCAGAAAGGCACCGGAACTGGGAATCGAATTTGGGAACTCTTGCTGTGGGGCAGCGGCACTACTCACTGCGCCACTATGCCGCCCTACAACAGTTATAGAGCCATAACGTGATGGTGTGAAAAAACATACCTATTCACTATATACAGAGGGTGGTCTCGTAAAATAAGGTTGCCAGTTGGAAATCAAAACATCACCAGCTTTGCCGCATATTATTTAAACTCCTAGAAGATAATGTGACTATATTGACCTGTGCCCTGCTCAGGAACACTTATTCCTTCCTTCATTTATTTAACAATTATTGTATTCGTTATTTTACGTCATTCATTCATTTATAGCCATTATTTTACTTTAATTTATCTACTCTGATGTTTGATGATTGCTTCGAAAAGCTGCTCGGGACATTTCACCCCACGAAATGTCCCGAGGTGAAACGTAGGGAGGTAGAGAAAGAGAGAGAGTGATCGACGCGGCTGTCCCGAGAGGGCAGCTTTTCAAAGCAATCATCTTGCATCGAGCCGTGAAAACCTACATCGTTACTCTGATGTTGTTGTTGACAAGTTCTCTCCACAGCTCTATGCAGCGCTTTGTGACCCTCGGGTGAAAAGCGCTCTAGAAGGGCAAATATTAACATTTTAACAATATCAAATTCACGTCTCCAGCTGGTGATGCACAATTCACAAAAGACATTTTGAAATTAACATCTCATCGTCAGAAACCGCTTAGTCCTGTACAGGGTCGCGGTGAGCCAGAGCCTATCCCGGCAGACACACGGCGCAAGGCAGGGATATACCCACAATGGGACGCTAAACGTATTATTATAAGATAAATTTGAAAATATTTTTTTCCTCGCGTACATATTATAATGTGGTTTACTGAGGACAATGCCAATTCAAATTAGCACTTGTCTAATCTGTTTGAAAAGCCAATTTGTGTCACTGTATTTATGATAAATATTCATCAGATCTCACCAGATTATTCTTGTCAGAAATAAATAGGCACAGAGGGTTCCTTGCTCAGGTTTGACAATAAATAAATAAAAATAAACTCTGCTACCCGTCATTATGATTACAGTATTCCAAAGGCCATCTATAGGTGGGATTCGAATCAACATTATCACTGCTTTGAAGGCCAAACGAGATGCATTATAAAGCCCTTTTGAGTTAGGTCACGTAAAACAAAACGTGTTGTAAGCCTGCCTCACCTGACACAGGCAATCAGTTAAGTTTACTACGTGAAAAGAGAACGTGCCAAGTTTTGTACTATCTCAGCACACGGGTGCGTTGGAGAGCAAACCCACATTTACAATGAAATGCAACATTTTGCCGATGCTTCATCAGGTATCTCGAGCCAAGCTGGAACTGGACGTTCACACAGAACCAAGTTGGAACTAGAGGTTCCTCAATAGTTGGAACTCGACGTTGTGGATGAATTTAGTTGGAACGAGAGGTTTTGGATGAACTTCTAGGTTCTTGATGAACCTCTAGTTCCAACTACGACATTTCGCTAATGATTGCACTCAGCTTTATCAGGTATCAAAAGTTGGAACCAGAGGTTTATCCAGAACTGAGTGCAATCATTAGCAAAACGTAATGTTTTATTGAAAATGTTGTGGATTTGCTGAGGTAGTAAAGAATTGGCAAGATTTGTTCACGTGACAAACTCTACTGATTGGCTGTGCCAGGTAGAGGTCACATAAAAGCACTCCGTTTTTATAAAAAAACATTCAGTTTGTATGTGACCCACCTCAAAAAAGGCTTTATTATAGATAACATTGGTCACGAAAGCTTTCGTGTTAAAGTTACAATGGAGATAATTATAAATGTATTTTCAGTTATGATTTATACTATTTCATTTGGGCGCACAGTGGCCCAGTGGGTAGCGCGGTCGCCTCACAGCAAGAGTGTCCCGGGTTCGAATCTCGGCTCGGGTGCTTTTCTGTGTGGAGTTTGCATGTTCTCCCCGTGTCCGCGTGGGTTTTTGCCGGACACTCCGGTTTCCTCCCACAGTCCAAAAAACATGCTGCTGCATAGGTTAATTGGCTTGCAGACTAAATTGCCCGCCGTGCCCGGTGATGGATTGGCGTCTCATCGTGGGTATATCCCTGCCTTGCGCCCTGTGTCTGCCGGGATAGACTCCGGCTCACCGCAACCTTGTACAGCACTAAGCGATTTCTGACAATGAGATGAGAGTATATATCATTAAAACATACGTTTCCACATTCATATCCGTTTTTTTTCTGCATTTATATTTCACCGTCCATGCTCTCCGCATGTTCATCGGCCCACACTGACCAGCGTGGTGACGTGTGGACAAATCACTCCCCACGATCCGCACAATCATGGGGATGTTGTCATCCGGCAGTTCGACCCAGTGTCCAAGAGCGTGCAGTTCAGGTGCAACTCAACAGGACTTTGAATCTTGTGGCCCACATTGGACATCCACCTTATCGACGCATTCAAAGAGTGGGGGGGGGGAAAAAAACTGGCATAAACGTTTTCAGAAGCTTGCACTAAAAAAACCGAGTGGTGGGAGTGTCCTCTAATGGAATTCTTTTTCTCTCTTGTATTCAAAAGGAAATGGAGCTGGCGGTGGAGTCAGAGGCCCTGGAGTTCAAGCTGTTTCAATATTCATTGTCGCTCTCATTGCCACGTTCATCTCGTAAAAATTACGTGTATGCTGAACTGATGTCAGTTTTCACAGCTCGGTGTATGATGATTGCTTCCAAAAGCCTGCTCTTTCGGGACAGCCGCGTCGAGCGCTCCTCCTCTCCCCTTCGCGACGTTTAGCGCCTTCCACGTTGGAGGCGTCATGTGTCCGAGTGCTTGTGTGAGAGCTTGCGACCGAGTCACTTGACGCCTGAGGATTCCTCCAACGTGAGAGGCAAAACGTCGCGAAGGAGAGAGGCGCGCTCGACACGGCTATCTCGAAAGATCAGCTTTCACATGTATGTCGATTCATTTACAGATGCCCCGCTAAAATAATAGGGAGAAATTATGCAATAATACATTGCGGTTGCAGGCTATTAACCATGGCATCCTGTAGATGTGATGCATTTACCTCAATTATTATCAAACCAGTGTCACAGCTTTTGAAATGCAATCTGTAATCCTCTGTGGTGGCACACAGCCCATTATCTTTATGAACTTCACTGTATGCTGTACTGAAAGAGGTTTTCACAGCTCGATTCATGATGGTTGCTTACGAAAGTTGTTCTTTCGGGATAGCCGAGTCGAGCGCGCCTCCTCTCTCTTTTGCGATGTTTCATCTCCCACGTTGGCGACATCTTCAGGCGTTCTGTGACTGAATGCTCGTGACTGAGTGAATTCTGTGTGACTGCTGCGTGACATACATTTCCCTCTTTCCCGGGGTCGATTGTCTTTGTTTAAATCTAATTTAACTTAATCCGATCCAACCCTAGGGCGGCGCGGTGGCGCAGTGGTTAGCGCTGACGCCTCACAGCAAGAAGGTCCCGGGTTCGAATCTCTCGGCTCGGGTGCCTTTCTGTGTGGAGTTCGCATGCTCTCCCCGTGTCCGCGTGGGTTTTCGCCGGGTACTCCGGTTTCCTCCCACAGTCCAAAAGCATGCTCCTGGATAGGTTGATTGGCTCGCAGACTAAAATTGTCCCGCAATGCCCGGCGATGGACTGGCGTCCCGTCGTCGGGTGTATTCCTGCCTTACGCCCTGTGTTTCCGGGATAGGCTCCGGCTCACCGTGACCCTATATAGGATTAAGCGGTTTCAGATAATGAGATGAGATGAGAGATCCAACCCTTAGTGTAACAACAACTTGCAATTGCCTTCCCATGTTATGGATGTCTCTCACTTTCTTACAGGGAGTTAATTTTTAGGGACTGTTTACTGTTAGTTGGCTGTCATTTGTTTGGTTGAGTGCAATTCCCAGTTTTTTTTCTCAAAACAAGCTTTAAAATGACAGGAAACAGCCCCTAAAATTAACTCCCTGTAAACAACTCCGCAGACACCCATGACGCAGGAATGCATTTTCAAGTGATTGGTAAACAAGGGGTAGGATCGTCTCATCCCATTGTCAGAAACCGCTTAGTCCTGTACAGGGTCACGGTGAGCCGGAGCCTATCCCGGCAGACACAGGGCGCAAGGCAGGGATATACCCACGTGTGTACACCAGTCCATCACCGGGTACTGCGGGCAATTTAGTCTGCAAGCCAATTAACCTATGCAGCAGCGTGTTTTGTGGACTGTGGGAGGAAACCGGAGTGCCCGGCAAAAACCGACGCGGACACGGAGAGAGAACTCGCAAACTCCACACACAAAGGCACCCGAGCCGAGATTCGAGCCCGGGACCTTCTTGCTGTGAGGCGACAGCGCTACCCACTGGGCCACGGTGCCGCCCAGGAAGCATCGTATTAAGTTAAATTGGATTTAAATAAAGACAACTGACTCTGGGAAAGAGGGAATATAAATAAAACACAGCACAATCACAGGGCCACGCGGTGACGCAGTCAGTATAGATGTCACCTCACAGTTCGGGTGCCCATCAGTGTGGAGTTTGCGGGTTCTCTCCCCGTGTCTGCGTGGGGTTTCGTCGGGTACTCCGGTTTCCTCCCACCGTTCAATGACACGCAGCTGACTCAGTTAATTGGCCTGCTGCGTAAATTGCCCCCAACGCCCTCAGATGTACTGGCGTTACTTCTTGGGTATAACCCCGCCTTGCGCCCTCTGTCTGCCGGGATAGGCTCCCTCCACCGCGACCTTATACAGGATTAAGCGAGTATTGACGATGATGATGATGAGCACAATCACACAGAGTTCACTCAGTCACAGAACACATGACGATGCCCCCAAAGTGGGAGGCGAAACGTCACAAAGGAGAGAGGAGGAGCGATCGACACGGCTATCCCAAAAGAACAGCTTCAGCAAGCAATCATTACACTGTATGCTGTTAGTGCATGAGAACTACAGACCCGTGTAATTACAAACACGTTAGAACCTTCCTTCTAAGTTCCTCTGGAGCCATCACTTCCCACAATATCGAATTCCCTTTTGAGAAAAAGAGAAACACATTGAGGACGTCACGGTGGCCCCAGTGGGTAGCGCTGTCGCCTCCTCACAGCAAGAAGGTCCCGGGTTCGAATCTCGGCTTGGGTGCCTTTCTGTGTGGAGTTTGCATGTTCTCCAGGTGTCCGCATGGGTTTTCGCCGGGCACTCCGGTTTCCTCCCACAGTCCAATAAACATGCCGTTGCATAGGTTAATTGGCTTGCAGACTAAATTGCCCTCATGCCCGGTGATGGACTGGCGTCCCATTGTGGGTATATCCCTGCCCTGCGCCCCGTGTCTGCCGGGATAGGCTCCGGCTCACCGCGACCCTGTACAGGATTAAGCGGTTTCTGACAATGAGATGAGATGAGATGAAAAACACATTGAGGGTCATTATATATCTGTGGGTTTTCTCTAAATATATAGGGCACTAATTTATCATTGGAGAAAAGCAAATATATATTATCCTCACCAATGCTGCTTAATCGTGAGAGAATGCTTAAATGTGCTTTGGAAGTTGTCTGCTGGGATAGGTTCCGACCCTGTACAGGATTAAGCGGCTACTGATAGTTAAGGTAGTCAATGCACGCGAAGATTGAGAATAATTTACTGTGTTTGGAAAAGGTCGGATGTGTGAACATCGATGGAACATGACACTTATAATCCTGTATATGTAGGTAAAAATAATAATCGTAACTCCTTTTGGTAGATTGTTGTTTACCATTGCAGATTCTGTATATTTAGGTTGTGTATGTATATACAGTAGAGCCGAATAAACTGACGTGATGGTATCTATCTTATATTAAATAATAAAAACACATTTTAATTGACTGTTAATTGTGCATTAAATCGTTTACTGTGTTTGAATGTCACTCTGGTAAACTGTAGGAAACGGAACCCCCCCCGTGCGTTGTGTTACCTTACGATTAATGCTGTCTTGCGATTTATCACCAGAAATAGAAGTGTTTTAATGTTATGTTGGAATTAATCCTATCGAGTACATTACGAAATACGATTTCTTTTTTAATTAGGACTCTTTGAGTTCGCAATGATGTAGATTTTCACGGCTCGATGCATGATGATTGCTTCGAAAAGCTGCTCTCTCGGGAC
>JAZEWT010000017.1:11986074-12001317 GCA_036362905.1 Mordacia mordax
AAGATCTTTTACATGCTCAGCTGAAGCCCTCTCAATATTCTCAGCAGACTCTAACCAAACGTTTGGTTCATCGGATGCCAATGTTGCATATGTAGAGCCCACTGATTTCTTCTTTGGAGGCCTCATTCTCTTCATTTTGCTTTGCTCATTGGCTGGTGCTACCTCGACATCATTTAATTTGTCCTCGACAACACAGTCGTGCCTTTCTCCATTGACTTCTGTCACATTACTGTTCATCATCATCATCATCTCCTTGGGCTTCCGAAGCTTATGAGAGGGAACAGTTTTGGGTGGCGATACTGGTTGTACTGGTGGCAAGTCAGAAACTTTTCGAGCTTCAAGCAGTTCACGCTTTTTTGGGTGAACATCTCTGCGCGAGCGACCCTGTTGTTTTGAGCCCAATGCTCCTCCATCTGACAAATCCACTCCCGGACACTCCACGCCATTGTTTTGAACCGACGTTGCTTCACTTGGATTCGGTAGCACAGATTCCTCACGCTCCTCATCCCCTGCACAGTGAGCAAGTAACGAGGACACCTGGGTCTTTTTATTCTTTGCAAAAACCTGGCCATGCCCAGGTGCAGTCTGATGTACAAGGTGACTTTTTTCAGCAATACAATCATCTGCCTGTGGTGCCGAGGTATCTAAAGTGCCACTGCTGTGCTCTGCTTTGCTGTCTTTTTCTGTGCTTTTCAGAGACTCCAAAAATGTGGAGCATACATTTACAATATTCTGCACCTGAAGGTTTGTGGCCAAATCCAGCATGGCATGAACGTTCTCCTGTGATAGTTCCAGGTGAGAGGTGTACATGAAGTCAAGGATTTGACCAATACCACCAACGCTGTCGATCTGTATGTGGAACACGTCTCTCCGTTGACTGCTGGAGTTCTGAAACAAGCTCCTGTTCACCAGATACACAAGGGAGAGAGAGAGTGTGTTCATAACAAAATCAAACTGACCCCCTACTCAACGGAGCAATGGGGCAGCACTGTTTCCAGCCAAATGTTCACTTGATGAAAAAAAATGTTTACTTAGAACTCTGGCAGCAAGCGGTGTATCTATCACCTTGTGTCAGTGACCATCTCCAGTAGGTGACATCAGAGTACTACAGTTACTTTGGAAGTTCATTCAATTGGCATCGTAACTACACGGGGAGATTTACATTTTATTTGGTATTCAGTGTGTAGAATCTGTCATGGCAAACTAAAGATTGGGTAGAATATGCAAAATGAAGGGACAAACAATAAATCGCTGCACTTTTGAATTCATTTCAATCATGGGTCGTTGAAATCCAGGAGTGAAGCCAGAACCACAGCAATGCAAGCCAGTGAAGCGTTTGTAACGCAGTGTCTGGCAAATGTTGGCGCCGGCTGAATGCGTGGCTGCCTTCCCCTCGCCTCTCTGTGGTGTCTTCACGCCTCTAAAATGATGTAAGTCGCCCTGGATAAGGGTATCTACTAAACAATAATTATTAATAATTATTATTTATAGAGCATGCAGTCGGGGCAACTGCACCAAGGCCTCATGATCACAGAGGGGGCAACTGGGCTGCAAAGTGGATGGCCTGTGGGCCAAATGTCATTCGAAGACGTTATGGAAGAGGGAGACCACAATGCAACTGGATGAAACATCACAAACTGAACAGGACGGAAGGCATCACAGTTTTAATCCACAGTGAGAGTCAACAAAGAACTGGACAGACCACGACAAGCAGGTATCATGTCCCAAGTACCCTAAAGACCATGGGCCAAGATGAGGAAGGGCCCCCACCAATTAAACTACACTACTGTAATAAGATCATTACTGTGATATCTTATCAGACACATTGAGCTACCCGGCCACCTATGACTAATCCTATGAATGAACCAACCTGAAGTGGCCACTGAAGGCGGCGAGGACGTTCTTGTGCGCTTTGAAGCAAACTCCCCTGACCATCAGCGTGCAGTCGCAGAGCAGACCCTGGATGCGCTGGTTGTGCAGCTCCTGCAGGAGGTAGGAGCCGTGCTCCGAGACGGCGGTCGCCGCTCCAGAGGTCCGAGCGTCGCATACGATGGCGGGCCCTGACCCCGACCCCGACACAGCACCATCCCAACGGCGAGACGGGCGCCTAGATGGAGCCACCCAAAGCAGAGCCGAAGCACAGCAGCACTGCCATTACTCAACACGTAGTGGTGGTCAACTGTGTGGAGGGGTGGCGTCAGTGGCAGATCCAAGGAGCTGGGCAGGAGCCAATGGCTTCCACACCACCATGGTATCTCGTTGATATTTACACCAGGAAATACAACACATTGGAGGGTTTTTTTTCATTGCAACACATGTAGGGTTCTAATGTCCTAGTTCAAAACTGTAACACATCTGCCTTGGGAAATCTGGGTGGCGCTCATTAGCAGTGCAGGATCCAGTGTATGCGCATTCTGCATTCCCATGGCGGGGCCCAGTTTAATCGCACGTAGTACCCATTTTATCCAGACAGTATAGATGATAGGCTGGGTTAACATCCGATTGTTAAATGTGTCCAGGGGAGTTGATGGTGTGCCTGTAACTCCTTCATCCGAGAGCGTAATATCACCAAATAATTATCGTGCGGGTCGCCGACACATCGCGATCGCAAAGCGCACGATGGACGTGGCGTGCCGGGAGGGGACATTTCCTTGCGCGGGACAAACCCGACGGAAGACGGCAACACTCGAGCTGCTGTACGCGGATCAAAGAGACAGTGTGAATACGACGACGCGGTGCTGCTCGATACCTCATGGCGACTTGGAGCAGCGGCCAGGGTGGCTTCTGCTGTGACCGTCGAGTGTCACGGAGTTGACGCCGCCGCCGCCGCCGCTGCACCTCCTGGCTGCGCTGCTGCTGCTGCTGACAACTGTGCCTAGATTGCAGGTGAAGCTAAGGGAAGTGAGTGTGCGTCTGCTCCTGCCGCTGCGAAGCTGCTTCTGGTCAGCTGGAGGAGGAGGATGCTGCTGCTGCTGCTGGCGGTTGTTCCGATTGTTTGCTCCGCTACTGCGGCAGATCAGGCGAGAGTAACGATGTCGCTGCTCCTGTTGCTGTTTATAGTTTGTGTTTCCGCAGCTGGTCGTGCGGCTGACGGTGGTTCGTGTTGTTGTTGCTGCCCGCGCTCTTTCTGCCGGTTGTACTCGCGATGATTGTGATGTTGCTGTCGAGGACGAGTCCCAATAAACTTCCCCCGAGGTCACCCGGCGATGCGCCACTCAACCCTGACTCGGAAGCGCTTCCCCGTGACGCCCCCTTCATTCATTTGCAGGCCGGTGGCTCCCCCGCACGCAGTCAGGGGGCGCTGTTGCCACGTCTGGAAGTATAAACGCAGCTTAGTTGTGCGCCACAGGGGCAAGATGCTCCCTTGCCTGGTGTGCAGGAGCTTGTCGGCTTGATCCTAACACCTGTATCTTTGGGGTTTGAACCTTCTCTTCGTGATTTTTTCCCTCCACATTCGTTTAGTTATTTGGCTACTATACGTGCATACATGACAGCAGACAGCCCTTAATGTGTAGATTGACAATAGGGCTGAAAATCATTACCATGTGAGGACTTTTCACAAAAGATTCCATTACCAATAGCTCCTATGTTCCATATACTAGCATGATTAATTTTGCCTTATGGAGCATGGTGGAAGGTTCCAACCTGTTCGATCGTGGTGTTTTGATTCAGTCGGTGCAGTTTCTCAAGTATAGCTCTCCTCTGGAACATTTCTTCCTTCACAACAAAACACCAACTTATAATTCTGAACTATATACAGCGCATGAACATTAAAATATCACATATACCAGAAATGGTTGGGTAGGAAGTAACACGATTTATTGAAAACGTAATAGCACACATCACACACTTAAATATGTTACAGTCAGAACCATTTTAGTACAACTGCATATTAAGTGTCTATATTACATGGTTGAACATGAATTAGAAGTAATAAGTAGAACAGGTTTTTACCATTTCTGGCAATTATTTTAAGATCTTAACACCTACATAATTGCCAGAAATGGTAAAAACATGTTCTACTTATTACATATGTACACTGGCAAAAAGTACCCATAGCGTAAGAATTAGAAGTGCATTTTGAAAATTGGTGCCAAGCAGTACACAAGCGATCATTTCATCCGTATGGATATGCTGCATGAATAAACATGTTCTGCAGTCACGGTGTGCATGCAGAGAAAAACAATCTATACATTTAATGACAAGACAAACACTGGACATTGTATACCTGTCAAATGAAATGTAAATGAAGGCAGGTATAGCAATTAGTAAATCTATCATTGAAATGTATTGCAAAATGTAATGCGGTTTGAAAGGGACTTAACTATGGTTGTAAAATAAAGTGTACATTTTTAAATCATCGTGTTAAGAGGCAAATAGTGCTTTTAACTTATGACATTTAGAAACAGTACGTTTACTGTTGCAGGAAATGTTTTAACAAATATTAACAATTTACAAACCAATTAAAATTGTGGATGTTTTTTTTTACCAATACACAGTATTCATCCCGCAGTCTGAAGAGCTTGAGTGGCACCACGTTCCGTTTGGTTACGCCCCACAGACAGACGTGCCAACCGCTCTGCGTAAAACCCATTGAAGTCCAACCTGGCAGACACCACAAACATGCAAAACGTTGTGCCGATAATAATGTCACATTCTTAATACGTGGCTAACCTGTAAGTTTTCATGTGTGTTGAGATCTCCTCCCAGACAGCTTAACATGAGACAGACATCATTAGAAAAGAGCTAAGTAATTTAAGCAAAGTCTCAATTATAATAAAAATATATGATACTCAATAATTTGGCTTATGGGCTTGAGAACTGCTTTATTTACTGTACACTTCACAATAGTCTGGCATCCAACAAGCCCCATCAAAAAATAAAATGACAGAGGCCTCTATTTTTAGGGATAAACGTTGCAACTTATACATTTTCCTCTTGAATTCACTTGTTAATTTGACTGAGACATCCCCTTTTGTGCATTATTGTTTCGACAATTATTATTGTCTAGTTTGTAACGTTAATTCATGAAATCACCATTGGGTGAATTTGCCTCTAAGGCAGTAAAGCACAGGATTAAATAAAAATATGAAGTATTGTCTTAAAAATTCTTAACAAAACGGTACCTGTATATAATGTTGATCATGCTGTGTTCGCAGTCATTGGTGCTGTGCACGCTGATCTTGTCGAGCAGGTCAAGTAGGTGTGATGAGAAGTTTGAATCGAACTTGGCAATGGCTGCCTCAAATCCCTCACTCTTCTGCATGGCGTCCGCATGCGCCGCAAGGTACTGCCATTACACATTTGCATACCACAATAAAACTTTGTTAATATCCCATTGTGCAGCCACATGGTGCAATACGCCTCAAACACGACTGGACAAATTCGACTATTGTGTTGTTAGTGACCAGACTAGAAGTTATTTTCAACGTAATGATGCCTCACCTTAAACAAACAACTTGGTATAAAAACCTATCTGACACATCGTTACCTGTTATCGGTATCACGGTTTGCTCTTTTTGTAATCGGCACACGTATGCATATCCTACCTTGGAAGTGAGTCTTCTCTTCTCAGCCTCCTGGTCACGCTCACTCTGTGTGGGTGGCCCCTTCATGGTGCCATGCTCAAGAGAGATTCGTTCCATCTCTGCTTCCAGCTTCATGCTGTGCGTGAAGCGCTGCATGTAATATAGTATAGATATCAGTGAATTGAGTTTGCATTTTGACAATTGGTATGTAAATTACCCATCTATAACTGATGGTGACCACAAAGTAAAATATTGAAACAATACCGTATTTTATCAAAATTCCAGGGTAATATATTAATGTCTGTAATAATGCCCATAGATTTACAGATATAGAAAAAAATCATGAAAGTTTACAGGTAACGAAACATCTGAGATGACGAGATTGCTGATGAAATTGCAGTTAATAAGACCTTCCCCCCACTGTCAGGTTTTCTTGGAAAATGTGACTTGTATTGACACCACCAACACATACCTGCATACAGTTGGTGAACATGACACAGACGGACATGAGCTTTGAGAGGATCTTGAGTAGCTCAGGATTGGTGAGCATGCAGTCCTTGAGACAGTTGTCAAGGAAATTGGTGTGGTTGAACAAAACATCATCGATGTTGGATGCCTGATGGCAGACCATCCAGTCAGAAACATGCGGAGCATACGTTTTGAAAGAATAATCAACATTTGAAAATGTTGAAATAATTTATACTGCTGTGCACAGCTTCAATTAAAACAAGAGAACTCTACACGCCTTACCGATTTCAGTTTGGTTTCCATTAAGTGCCAGTTGGGTTCTAAGACTTCAAACATCATGTAGTACTGGAAATTCTGCACAAAGTTAAGCATACGCTGGCGAAGAATGAAGGCAGGTGCAGACCTGCATGGCAAAGAAATAAGCAATTCATTAATAGCGTTCCCAAAATCTTTACAATAAACATGCCACCAAAACTGGCACGCAGTCTCCGGCCCTCAAACCACTGGCTCCTCTCGTCAGCAAAACCATAGCATACCACTTGGCAGAGCTCAGCGAGTGCTGCTTGGCCGATTTGCTGCTGATCCACACGTTGCACAGTTGCCGCTCCACGTGCTTGCAGTAGAAAAGGTGTCGAAAGAGCATCTGATATCTTGTCAAAGCTTTTCTGCAGGCAAAATTACAAAGAGCAGATAAGGTAACTAAATGTACAAGGCTCTCAATTATAAACAGGCAAAGCTCACTGTTTGGCAGGGCTCTTATAAACAGGATTACCGATTTAATTGCTAAAAAAAAATGTTTTTACCAGCACGTTATCGCAAGCACTAACGCAGTATAATGAGCATATTATGATTGTGGGAATAAAAAATACTGCCGCGTGGCTTCTGTATTAAGTTAGATATGCAGCTTACTTTCAAACAAGGTAATCGGTAATGCAATTATTATTATTAATAATGGCGTGCTCTGAAATTTCTGAAGAATGCAGGTTTTTTGAAAACAACGGAATATTCAAGGTTGCTTCTGTCCGCCTTAAATTAAAATGCTAACAATATTTTGTTCATGAATCCAAATGCATGCAAAGCAACAGGGAAACGGGCAGTACGGTGGCCCAGTGGGTAGCACTGTCGCCTCACAGCAAGGTCCCGGGTTAGAATTTCGGCTTGGGTGCCTTTCTGTATGGAGTTTGCATGTTCTCCCCGTGTCCACGTGGGTTTTCGCCGGGCACTCTGGTTTCCTTACAAAGTCCAAAATAACATGCTGCTGCATAGGTTAATTGGCTTGCAGACTAAATTGTCCGCAGTGCCCGGTGATGGACTGCGTCCCATCGTGGGTATATCCCTGCCTTACGCCCCGTGTCTGCCGGGATAGGCTCCGGCTCACCGCCACGCTGCACAGGACTAAATGGTTGCTTACAATAAGATGAGGCAACAGGCAAACACAACACCTGTTAATGATGAGTGAAAGTGGCCACTTGACAGTGTAGTCGAAAGAAAATGCTTCTAGGCCACTAAGGGAAATCTCTGTGGGATCGACAGCGATGAGCGCCTTCTCCTGCTGTGTCTCAATAGCCAACACGCGGAGCAGCTGGGTGATGAGGTCGTGCGGCATCAGCTCAATCTGCAGGGAAAACCGCACAAGGACAATCGACGCGGGTTGTCAGTGGGGATTTATGGCTCAGAGTTAAGAGCAGTGAGAAGGTGAGGGGATTTAAAAAAAAAATGTATGACCAGATGCCATTCCTGGCAACAACCTCCTCTAGTTGGAAGGTCTTTGGATCGTTATTTGTTTGGAACTTCTCCCCAAGACCTGTTCACCAAGGAAGACCCTAGCAGTAGTGCTGGAGTCCACACTTTACATATTGAGGCTGGAATTAAGTTCACAGCCAGCAGCCTTGCCTTAAGGTCGTCCTTGTAGGGGTCCGTGTTGGCTGTGCTCATGCGCAGTGCCAACTCCAAAAGTGCCTCCAGTCGCGTCGGAATGATGTCGTCTACAGACCGCTTCAGTTCCTCTTCTGTCAGCTCCATCAGGTGAACAAAGAAATCACCTTGGGCCAGCAGGAAGTATTGCTTAATCCACCTGTGCACACACACACAAGCTATTGACGATTGACTTGCACAAAACAAAGCACATGATGTTCAAAAACGTGTGCGAGTTCAGGTTGGCTGTGTGTTCCTATAATTAGTACTAGTTACTTTCATGAGTTATAGCTGAGAAATAATGTGCCACATTAATTTTAGTTAAACATATTTAAAATATCATATTTTTCTGGTGACTTTGAAACATGATACCGTCATTCATATTCACCGCATCATCGTCTCAAAAAAGGACACACTAGTCGTTGAGAGCATCACTAATTCCATAACATGTAGGGTAGGTTCTCGTGTGTTAAAAGACTACTGTACCGGAGCCGTGTGAGGAGTTCCTTCTCTTCCATCAAAAAGTCAAGCAGCACCTTGCTGGCATAGCTGTAGGCCTTCTCAATGTGCTCTGCATTGGCTCGCTCCTTCAGGCTGTAAACCATCTCATGGGCATCTGGGCAAGTTACCTCCCGGTCACACTCCCGCACCACGTTCAGGTACTTCCCTGCAGGTGGCAGCACGTGCGCGTTAATACGCACACTCAACAAAAACGGGACCTTTATAGAACTGAGCAAGTGACTGACACTCACAAACCAAGTTAAAATATGAACCACGTGAAGTATATATTCTGTATGAAGCATACATTTAAGACGAAACAAATCTTCATACGTTAAATATACTTTTGACAGTACTTTTTAAAAATTGTTGTCATGAGATACACGCAAGTGTAAAATATTAAGTGGCTACATCTCATCCCGCTGTCATCAGGTGGGCTAAATATATTGGTGCGTATGTTGTATTTGCTTTGTAAGGCATTTTTTAAACTACATCGGCTTTCACCTGTGCTGAGGATTTTGTCGGTGAGCTTCTGCAGGAAGGCAGGTATACGATGTTGCACCACTGTATAGCGCTGGTCCCAGTACTTGTCGTTGTAATCCTCCTGGATGCGTTCCTTCTGCAGCTCATGCTCCTCCACCATGAATTCACTGCTCAACGACACACACACACACGATACATATAACCAAACAGTAGTCCAGAAGACTATTCATACACATCGGATTATACGAATGAGATGAACGAGGTTTCTTTAGAATACGGAATGTGTTGACCTTGAAGTCATTGCGTGGCAGGAAATAAGTTTTAAATGTAACCAGGAAGAATGTGATGCGATAAACCGGGACATATGCAGTATCGAGCAGGTTATCAAAATAGACAATGGAGTGCCACTCAGACATCAATTGCCAGAGAGAAGACTGGGGGCCAGATTGTGGGATCTTATACAAGCCTCGGGGATTTTAATTTTGCAACGATAGAAAATAATAGCAACACATGGCAGCATTAATCAGAATTATCATGATCACCTCAATGCTTGAGATTACAAAGCTGATGTTCAACCAAAGCCAAACCAAATTTCTGTTCTCAAAGATGGAAATGAGATGATGTGTCTCCAACGTTGATGACGATTAAGTGAATGTGCCACAGATGCCTGGATGGTGGCCAACGACACCTGTAAGGGTCCTGAATTACTCCTTGATAGATCCACTTCTCCAGGATTTCAAAATAAGGCACGCTGGCAGCCTTGGTGAGGTAGAGGCCCAGCTCCTGTGCTTGCGCATCGCCGGTGTAGTTGCAGGTGCGTTCATGCAGGAGGCTCACAGTTGCACCCCCCATGCACTCGCCCTTGTCCACAGCCAGCGCTGTATATGCAAATGCACAACAGTGAGTGTTAGTGTCCTTGCACGCCTGCACTTCCATCATCTTTGACTTTCAGCAGAAAAATATAAAGAGTGGGTAAATATCTCGGGAGCAACGCACCTATAGAGGCAAGAATCTCCATCGTCCTCATAGTGGGCTGGATGTAGAACCAGAGCTTTTGCAGTGACAGCACGCCCTGTCTGTGCAGGTGCTCCAGCTGCGTAACCAGGATAAGGTACTCCTTGAGCAGTACACGCATGGCGGCGCAGAGTGCATGGTTTACCTGCCCATACTCAAATGACTCCTTCTCCTCTATGAACCTGTAGAGGAGGATAGAGCACCTTTTGCTTAGTGAAATATTTACCACTTCAAAGTTTCAAACGTAATATAGCCAAATAAATGAGTGACAATTTATCTACAATGCACTACATCCGATTTTCAGTTTGGAAAAACAGTAATAACATCGAAGCTACGAGCTTCAAAATTTAGATTTCGGAAAATAGAAGAGGTTACCAAATGCCAGTAAAACTTGGTAAACAATTTCTCAGGCAATCATTTTCAAGCCCAACGCGTCTCCCTTTCTCCATCTGCCTTGACAACACAAACTCACCGCATGATGGCAGAGTAGTCAGCGGCCATGGGAAGAATGCGGTTGAGCAGCTCACGAACAGACACATCGAGGCTTGGGTCAATGGAGAAAGTGCGCGTTGCCAAGCGGTCGGTCAGGGGTCGCGATGTCACGTACTTGCCATCTATGCCCACCAGCAGCCACAGCAGGTCCTCCACTATCACCTGCTCTTGGATTGAGAGGGGCAGGGTTCCTGTAATACAGAGAACATGCAAAAAGAAAACGATAAGGGAAGAATATTAGATGGAGATACTTGTAGGTAGACAAGAGGAATAAGGAAGTTTTTAATGATAGGAAAAACATCAGGTTTAGCAAGGAGACTTTTTAAATACAAGAGCAATAAACATGGCATTAAATATCCGAAATAGTATTTCTGTAACTTACGATTGCTTACTTATTATATATTACTGCAATATTATCATATGACTTAGGCATGTAAACACCAATTACTGTCTTTGTAATGATGTAGGTTTTCACGGCTCGATGCATGAGGATTGCTTGGAAAGGTTGCTCTCTCGGGACAGCCGCGTCAATCGGAGGGAGAGGGAGCGATCGACGCGGCTGTCCCGAGACAGCTTTTCAATGCAATCATCAATTACTGTCTTTCTACAATCCACAAATATCACTACCGATGGTTTTAGCTTATAATAAAAGTCTCATCTCTTTGTCAGAAACCGCTTAGTCCTGTACAGGGTCGCGATAAGCCGGGGCCTATCCCGGCAGACACAGGGTGCAAGGCAGGGATACACCCACGATGGGACGCCAGTCCATCCCGGGCACTGCAGGCAATTTAGTGTGCAAGCCAATTAACCTATGAAGCAGCATGTTTTGGGACTGTGGAAGGAAACCAGAGTGCCCAGCAAAAACCCACGCAGACACGGGAAAAGAACATGCAAACTCCACACAAAAAGGCACCCGAGCCAAGATTCAAACCCAGGACCTTCTTTCTGTGAGGAGGCGACAGCGCTACCCACTGGGCCACCGTGCCACCCCTATAACAAAAGTGAAAACTCCTAAGCCTAAGGTTTACTTACCTACAGGTACAGTGGGATTAGGTGGGGTAGCAGGACCAGGCATGAAGTCCTCTGTGAGGGCGGGCCGATCGTACACCCATGAAGGGAACTGTGGGATCGGCTGGCCTGGATTGCGTTTGTTGTGCTTCTCTCTCAGCACCTTTCGCACCGTCTCTAAGGGCTACTCAACGCACACAATACAGGTGAGATTTTTAAAAGCCGAATAGTTTTGCCACTGTTGCATAGCTTTCGGAAATAAGTGGCAGGCAAAAAGATGGGCAATTACAGATTTAATTCAAGTACAATAATAATAAAACAAATGTAAATTATCAATCATATCGCAATAGGGTTATTTCAGTCATATATGTATAATTCTATACATACCAGAAATGTGACTATTTAAATTAATCTTTCATGGTGTAAATCCAAACATATATATATTTATATGGGTTTTAATAGCTCATTACATGAGGACTGCGCGCATGAAAAAGCGCTCTATAAATGCAATTATTATTAATATGTTTATCCCGGAAGAGAAACTCTTATGAGAAATTCTCTTCAATAAAAGCTGCATAGACCTGTTCCTGAGCTGATGCCCAGCAAACATACCGCCAGTTGCTGTGAGCTGCTGTTGGATGTGATGCTGCCCAGCTGTTTGCGTAATTCCTCCAGCTCTTGCAAGGACATTTTGCTGCTTGTCATTGGGAGTGTCACAGTGGAGGTGGTTGTCACGGTGGAAGCTGCCTCCATAGCTGCCTTTTCAGCTTGGTTCTTCTGCAAGTATTGTAGCGTCTGTGCAGGACAATTGGGTTAGTGGAAAAATAAAGTCTCAACCAATGGGCAAGTCATTCGTCAGAATTGATCTTTCAATGATAAAGTCCCTGAGAATCGGCCATACACCTGACTAACCTCTTTGTCTTCGGTGAGTTTTGATAGCAGGTACACCAACGGGTCCAGATGTCGAACATTTCGCGACTTCAGCTCCTCGTACCGCTTTAAAAACTCTTGAGGGGTTGAGGTAAATTCTGCTATTTTGACCTGTAAAATGCAAACGCATGAGAATGTAGTTAGCGCACATGACATGTACTGCAACGATACATTAAACCCTTAAATATTGTGGAGGTTACATTTCCAGAAAAGCGATATTTTTTACTTAGACAATATACAGTATCATAGAGCAGATTAGTTTATCCCATGACGTCCCGCAGACGCGGCACATTGACAACAATGCCAATTATCCTCCACATGCGCCACCTCTTACCAGGTGCATTTACTGCCCTCGTTATAATCACCCACTCGTGAGTCAACCAGAATGGAATAGACATCATCGCTGAATCAAACACAATCGATAATCTCGTGAATCAAACAAAATCCGAAGCGACAATCCCGCGAACGCTTAAAACATCCTCCTCCCCCACCCCGTGATATTTAAATAGATTTTCCCAACGGCTAAAAATCGCGGCAATAAAACCCGCAATATGCAAGGGTTTACTGCACATCTCAAGAGCACGTGCGGGGTGCAGGACCACGTGCAGCACCTTGGCGCTGTGGGTTGACACGGACGTGGTGACGTAGGGTGTGCGGTTCTTGAGCAGGAGGTCGATGTAGACCTCTGCACCGTCCCCTCCACGCACACGCAGCAGGCTCATCAACTCGTTAACATCGTGGTGGATGCGAAACTCACTCATCTCGACAGCGGTCTACCGTCAACATCCACCTGAATGAAAATGAACAGTCATCGCAAACCGTGAGATTTTTTTGATCACGAACAGGGTTTCAAAATTGAGTTGTTGTTTTTCCTTTCCGAGATCGTGGCCAGCAAACACAAAATTCAAATGCATCTATCGCTAAGGCAATGAACAAAAATTAAAATAACCATTTTTCCTGCCGGGCTGGAGGCTTTTTTGGACGAAATAAAATATACAAATTACGAAATTGTAACGGTCAATAACAACATCGCCTCCCAGTTCATGTGCAGCGGCACTTCTCACCCGGTGGTAATTGGAGACCAGACCCAAGTGGGCCTCGAGATGCCGCACAAAGTGAAACTCGTAAAAATGAGGGGCGGGGGGCTAGATTAAAAAGAGAATTACGACATACATTTTATACCGACCAATGTGGTCACAGTTCTCATTTCTCACGCTGAATCCCACACTATCATCGTGGTTTCAAGCGCTGTACGCACTATAGACACTGCCTTCAAAAACAACAAATATCCCCCGTGTAGGTTCAACGGACAGTAATGATGAAATGCTCTCAGCGAGCGGCTATGAAGGTCCACAGAGCACACTAGGAGATTGGTGGCTTGCATCACACCCCACCGCCTTCATCTCCATAGCGGCATTGTTTACACACCGCACTAGGTACTCATTTGAGGCGGAATCGACCTAGGGGAGGCCCAGGACCGGTTCAGAAAATCGTCACCGGTGTTGGTGGCCGTGAGCGGGATTCGAACTCGGGCCCCAGCCGGGTTCGTGGCGCAGCGCGCTAACCGTTGCACCACGGCTCCCCTGGCAATAATAATAATACTTGCACCTCTAGGGCGCTTTCCACCCGAGGGTCACAAAGCGCTGCACAGGGCTATCAGCATCACCCATGCACCGCCGACTATGGTGGATGTTAACAAAACGTCTGCGGATAACGTCGCGAACGCATGCAAAGGCACTGCTTGCTCTCTCTGAGTTGACTTGGCCCCGCTGACTAAACTGGCCCCAGTGCCGTGCGACGGACTAGCGTCCCATCAGGGGGCATAACCTTGCCTTGCACCCTGTGTATGCAGGGATATGCTCCGGCTCCCCGTGACTTTGTACAAGATTAATCGGGGCCTGATTGATGATGATGATGACGACATTAGCACTCGGGAATAGAGCAACTGCAGCGCTAGAGATCAATTCGCGCAGCGAGAGAGAGATAGACGGTGACGCCGGGTTAACTCAGAGAGAAAGAGACTCTGCTCCTAGAGAACAGTCTCGGGACAACCGTGTCGAGCTGCCCCTTTCCTGCGCCGCTCGACACGTCTCGCCGCAACAATCGAGCATCATCTCCCTAAGAGCAATCCTCATTACAGTACACGGAGCCGTGCAAACATTTACACATGCGCTGGTGTAGGAGAGAGGGGGGGTGGTGGTGAGAAGACGAGGTTCTTAGGAGAGCGAGAGATCACAGATGGGGGGGGGGGGNCTGCGGGATCCCAGGAGACGCCCTGGCAAATGGACTCACGGGTGCAATGGAACGAGGAGGGGGACGAGGAGGGGGGAGCGGGACGAGGAGGAGGGGGACGAGGAGGAGCGGGACGAGGAGGAGAAGCGCTCGACACGGCTGTCCCGAAAGGCCGCCAACCCAACAGCTCCGCGCGCGTCCCCCCGGAGCCCCGATGACAATTCATACAACGCACAAGCAACGAAAGCGACGCGCAGCCATTGAGCGCGCAGCGATCGCGTCACGCGGCGCGCGTTAACGAATCGCGAGACGAGAAACAGAGCCCCCGCGCCCCTCCCCCCGCCGCGCTTATCCGGTGTACGAATTACAAAGCGAGTTTGGCGCCCCTCTTGTTTAGGTCGCGCGTCAACTCGGTCCGGCTGGAAAATACGTGAGGCTTCACAAAACGTTCCGGATGCGATCTCTCCCGCCCCCCCCCTCAGCTTTGCATTTTAAACCGGAAGGAACCGCTGAGCTGCGTCGTTGCTCTTTTTAACAGTTGTCCGGCGGGGGGTGGTTACGCAAGTTACAACATCTTGGGGGAAAATTCAGCCAGGGACTGTCTTTGGACTGTGCGAGGAAGCCGGAGTTCGAGGTAGATGTTTATATATATTTTTTTTACAGTAGAAAGTACCCA
>JAZEWT010000017.1:12001408-12037916 GCA_036362905.1 Mordacia mordax
CGAGGTAGATGTTTATATATTTTTTTTACAGTAGAAAGTACCCAGTGAGCTTGCAAGCTCTGGATGCGGGATCCCCTGCGACACGTGACAAACTTAAGAACGCAATTAAAACAACTGGAAAATACACTCACGGCAACGAATGTGAGTATAAAGAACGTCACACGGTGGCCCCCAGTGGGTAGCGCTGCTATCGCCTCCTCCGCCTCCTCCTCCTCACAGCAAGAAGGCCCCGGGCTCGAATCTCGGCTCGGGCGCTGCTTTCAGCGCGTGTGGGAGTTTGCGAGCTTCTCTCCCCGTGTCCGCGTGTGTTTTTCGCCGGGCAACAGTGCCAAAAAAAACCATGCTGCCGGATAGGTTAATTGGCTCGCAGACTAAATTGCCCTCAGTGGCGTCCCATCGTGGTTATATCCCCTGCCTTGCGCCCTGTGTCTGCCCGGATAGGCTCCGGCTCCCCGCGACCCAGTGCTCGTAGCACGGAGAGAGCCGAGGTGGTTCAGTCAGAGCCTCGCCGCGTGCGGATGGAGGCGGGGGGGGGGTTGCGAAACGTCGCGACGGATCGAGGTGGAGGAGGAGGAGGAGGACAAGGAGGGACGCTCGACACGGCCATCCCGAAAGAGCAGCTGTTAAAAGCGACGATGTTAACGTGAGCACCGACATCTTCACACACGCGTTATCTTACTCTTGCGCCACGGGAGAGATTTACACTGGAGGTTTGAACTGCGGTTGCTATCATTGTTTCGCATGCGGCTATAAAATGGGAACTAAAACAATCAAACTCGCGGAAAGGTGTTTACTTCGGTGCGCGCACATTGATGTTTTTATACGTGTCGGGGATCCGGCACTAGTTTGTGTCAACATCGTTTTTCCCCCCGGACAAGCTGCGCGGAGACACCGCCATGCGGAGGCGCGTTCCACGTGCGTTACCCCTCTCTTACTGCTCTCGTTATTCGTTACCCTAAACGTTCACTTAAGATTAAACTTCACAACGCTGGGAGTACTGAATGTGGAGGCCGCGCATTGCGATTGTTGACGTGTGTTTGTAAAATCTCGTTTGCTATGTGAGCATACTCTGTTGGTGTGATTTGGGCACGAGTGCAATGGATAAATATATTTTGCAAACAATTCACATAGCGTGTGTAATTTAAGTGGTAGTTGTTACCACATTTGCATGTTCATTAGTCTCGTCTCATTGTCAGAAACCGCTTAGTCCTGTACAGGGTCGCGGGGGGACTGGAGCCTATCCCGGCAGACAAAGCATCATGATTGCACTATGCAGTTGTGTGTGATGGCACTGTACGGCTAGTTGGCTTGCAGCAGCATTTAACACTAAAGGTTTGTGCTGCAAGAGTTTAATGCTATGCTTTAGCCCTGAAATCAGGTGTGACGCCTTACTGCTTCATCGGTAGGACCCAGAGATTGTTACTGTAAGTTTATCTGCACTCTGATTTTATGCATTGTGACGTTGGTATTTTAATTAATTCGTTGTGTCGCAGCGAAATGGCCGGCTCCGGTTTTGGCAGGGGAGAACTCGCTCAGAATCAGTCGGGTGGCATTATTTTTTCATCGGCTGCATAACGCTAGGTGAAAGCTGCCTGGCCCTGTCGCTTCACACGAAGCTTCGGGTCTTCTCAGCTGCAATCAAGCCCTCTCTTCTATATGCTTGTGAAACGTGGACCCCCCCCCCCCCTTGGCACCACGCTCCAAAATGAGCAGACAACACGACTCCTACCCATGTTTGCCTCGAATAAATATTCTTTACATACCTTATCTACTGCAAGACCTTGGTAGTGAACTGTACTACGCTCCCGGTGACCAACGCACTCTTGACCAACATAAATTGCGATTTACTTTTATGAACCATTTTGGTCGACACAGCCTTAAACGAGTACCTGGTTCAGGTTATAAAAATCGGCACTGCGGGTTCAAAGATGGGCTGTTCGTGATAGCTTGCTAGCCATGCCACCTGTGCATCGTGCCTGTCTTCATAGCTAATTGCTAACAAGACAGGGCGTCTCAAACTGCTCTACACTCGCTGATCAACTTGCATCACAATGCAAACATTTGAAATGGCACCAGTGTGCATAAGGTGGCAGTACCTGGCTTGCTAGCGGGCATTAAACTGATCATTGGGATGATTACTATTTCAACGCTAATTGATTATTTTGTGCATAAGTTCTCAAATTTGGACTCTGACACCGGCAAAGAGATGGCCGAATCATTTCAGTAACATCGGGGGATCTTTTAAGGCAGCGTGTATTTTTAATGGTTATGCACCCACAGCAAAAACCAGAGTAGCCACCTGCCTCAAACCGCAATTCCTTTACAGTAAGCGGTGACCGCACTACCGCTGAATTATGTCACTGTTGACCTACTTGAAATGCGCTTCCTTGTTGTGCAGTGAAAGGGGATGATGGTGCACGTTTGACCATTGTGGGTGGCCAAAGATATGGAGTGGCCTCTGGACCTGGCGAGTGCCCTCACCTCCTCGTCAGCCAAAGAGCGGGACATTGAGGCCTTCCCAGTGCTCACGGCCAGTGAAGCAGATGCTTCTTTCATCTTCCAGCCACAACAGATTCGTTTTGGAAAGGACAACCCGTTTTTTGAAGTATGTACGATGCACGGTACTCGAGAGAAAGTGCCCGGCGAAAACCCACGCGGACACGGGGAGAACATACAAACTCCACACAGAAGGGCACCCGAGCCGAGACTCGAACCCGGAACCTTCTTAGAACAGCTATACTTGTGCCCAGTAATTTTCTACCTCTTGGTCTTGTTTTATTGTATTCACATTCGTGTCATATCTGTTATTTAATACCCAATCTCTGAGTCTTGGCAATCCATACTGCTTAATGGGCCATAGCTCAGTGGGGTACCTCTATTGCTCATGGGCAATATCGGCCCTGCCAGCCACCAGTCAAAGAACACTAAATTATCATGTCCTGAGTTATAATTGCAATATTACTGTTTTAAGCACAACTTCTTGCAAAGCCATATGACTGGCATATGCCGACAGTAAAACATTGTGTGCAAATTTTGTGATTGGTATATGCTCCGTAATGTGATTATTGTCATTGAAATGCTGTTTATGTGTTCCTTTTGTTGTAGAGTATTTAAAAAAAATGCATTAAACGCATGAAAATTGGCCAATTCGTTTTTTTATATATATCTACTGTTTTCAGGATGGAGATGTTTATCGCCATATGTACATACGAGATGCTTTAAGCAGCTATGAAGAGGACATTGAATTCACAAAGTATGTATTGAAAGATATGTATGAACGTCATTGTTGTTTGGAGCTAATTATTTAAAACATATAATTCGTGGTTTCCCCATGTTTATATTTCCATGTGGTTCACAAGATTTTAATAATAATTGTATTCCTCATCTACATCATTTGTTTTTGGACAACCAATTTTAAACATGTTGAACAGTATTATTTCCAATTGCCGTGCTTAACAAATTCGCATCTGAATGTGCATAGCCACTGAATTCAAAGTGAATTGTGTGTATCAATATTCGGACTCGAAATAGCTGTTGCACCTCTGGTGGTTGTGTGGCAGGGTGGAAGCTTTTGGATGCCACATTGCAGGCTGTGGGCAAGTGTTTGACACATTGGCAAGCTACGAGCACCACTACAACGCAGCACACACACATGTGTGCATGACGTGCCACCGCTCGTTCCCCTGTGGCCATCTGTTGGAGGTGCATATCTCGGAGTGGCATAACGTCCTCTTCAGTATCATGGCACAACGGCAGAACATGGTAACGGAAATTTAATTTCACCTGCATGAATCTATACTTTTTACATACAGCTCATGCAGTACTGCATTGAATATTTGAGTACAAGGAAGCGAATTGTGCCTTTCATAGTAAGTAATTGTATGGTGGGCCCTGTTCAATATGGCCTACATGGGGTACCAAATACATTTGTGTAGTACAGGTAGGAATGCTGCATTGGTGTACACACTGGATTTCCAAGCCAATGGTTGCCGGTCTAATTTTTGGCTACAGCAGTTGAAGTAATAGTAATAAATATGCTGATTCAATAGCCCCCACTTCTGTCTACCCAGGGTATGCCATTGTTAACAGGCGGGTGACGTGTAGTGAGGTTAATTGTCAATATTGCCACCTCTTCAAAGACGTTTGGCCAGCATTGATGAGTAGGCACAATAGTCTCTATAATTCTTGTCAGGTTAAAATGCTTAAGTAAAAAAAAATGCACGGCTGCATTTATCAATGAAAGGATAGACTAATGAAACTGTAACAGAACTACAACCGAGTGCTTGTGTTTACGTATGTGTTGGAATGTTACAGTATCGATGCCTTGTCGAAAGCTGTGGAGAAAAATTTTACTCGGCCAAGCACAGGAAGCAGCACCTCATCAAGATACACAGCTATCCCGCCGATTTTCGCTTTGACCAACCTGCCAGAGACCACAAGCCGTACGCTAACACCTTAGTTAACACACATTTCATTCACGGCGATGGACCGGCGTCCCGTCGTCGGGTGTATTCCTGCCTTACGCCCTGTGTTTCCAGGATAGGCTCCGGCTTCACCGTGACCCTATATAGGATTAAGCGGTTTCAGATAATGAGAGAGACATTTCATTCAATGTAGAGGAGAAAACCTACATCAGTATAATGACAACGGTATAAGCAGCACTAGGTAATAAAATAGTATTGGTTGCATTTGGGAATGCAGAAAGGAAGAAATGACAGCATGCAGAAAGCACAGCCAACAGTGTGTTTATGCTATCTTCTGTTGTAGATAACTCAGCTATTCATGTTATCATACTCATAATAACTATATTTTCAATTGCATTTTACACATTTGTGCATGTTCTTGATATGTTTTAGGTATTTTAAATTCAATTGCTCAGTGACATGAGTAATGGTAAAATTGTGATTATTACGTTGTTGGTTATGTAACTTGTCGTGTGCCTTTATGTTGCTTTTTACAGCTCCCATAAAACTAAGCAAAGCCAGCCAAGCAGACCGACAGCAGGGGTTCCAGGTGGCTGTGAGGAAATGAACGAGACTCCAGTCGAGGCCATGGACGTATGCTCCGGTGGTGAGAGTGAGACCACAGCACCAAGCTCTGCCACCCGACACTACAGGTGACTAAGAGGCTGCTACATCAAGGGCCTTTCGGGCTTTGATTAGTGCTGCTATTGGTGATCTCCAGTTTATTTCACATTCCCCCACATTTAGTCGTCTTGTTTGTACTGTGAACATAGATGCGCCAGCACGTGTACTATTGATCTCTTTTCCACGACCTGTTTGGTGACGGCGCTCTCGGGTCAGTGTCCGTTCAAACTTAACACAAACTAACCCTCAGCGACTGTAGTCCCTGCAGTATTCACAACAGACCCAGTTTTGAACTGCTGTGGAAGATCATGCAATGGAAGAGCTCTTCAGAACTACATTGTGCTGGTGTTTCAATGCGAGGAATATTTCATTTCATTAAAGCTATATATTCACTCATATTGTAATGTATGGAATAAATATGTGCAGTATTTAGGTATCTTCTCTCAGATACGCCATTCAATAGCTTGTGAATACACGTTCATGCCTTAATTACACAAATTGCTTGCTTTGATTTGCATGCAGTATGCCTATTAAAACAATATAACAGTACTTTTAAACAGTTTTAATTATAATTCCGTTATTTTGTTATGCTCAATTGAATAAAACATCTTCTTCGGCTGATGGTAATAGTTTAAAATGCTTGTGTTGGTAAAGATGTTATAAACAACATGCTATTTTGTGTTTGATCTCGTCTAATTTACCTGCATTTTATATGTAATAATAATAATAATTGCATTTATTGGGCGCTTTTCACCCAAGGGTCACAAAGCGCTGCACAGAGCTGCGGAGAGAACGGCATGTCAACGAGCGTGCACGATGGCTACAGCTTGACGAGGCTGACATTGATGGTGAACATAAAAGGTTTTGTATTTCTTGTACATATTTTTTGTGACTCATTTTCTTTCCATTTGGCAGAGTACCTCAAACTATCTGCTTTGGACATGGCTCAGCAAAAACTTTCCAGAGAGGAAAGAAGAAGAGATGACTGCTGTACTTCTGACTTGTGGTTTTGTCTTGCAAAACAACTATGCTTACACTTTGTGTTCGTGTAGTTCCAGTACTTTTATGGAAATTAATGTAAATGATGTTCTCGGGTCAGCGGTGGACTGGCGTCCCGTCGTCGGGTGTATTCCTGCCTTACGCCCTGTGTTTCCGGGATAGGCTCCGGCTCACCGTGACCCTATATAGGATTAAGCGGTTTCAGATAATGAGATGAGAGATGAGATGTTCTCGGGTTGGCAATAATGTTATCAATAAAGGCTTTGCATTGAGTGGTTGGTTCAGTTTTGAGTTGATAATGGCAGGCTTTGATGGTTGCTTCGAAAAGCTGCTCTCGGGAAAACCGCGATGGGGAGAGAGAGAGCGATTGACGCGGCTGTCCCGAGAGAGCAGCTTTTCAAAGCAATCATCGTGCATCGAGCCGTGAAAACCTACATTACTACAATGCAGGCTTTCATTTAATATTGAAAGTTATTTGCTGGTGTAGGTTTTAACAGCGAGATGTGTGAGAATTGCTTTCCATAGCTGTTTTTTCAGTATAGCTGCGTCAGGTGTTCTATTTAACACAACATTGTCTCCCATGTTAGAACCCTCAGGCATTTCTGAACAGCTACATTTACATTTTGCGTTCAACTAATCCCTGACGATGCCTCCGATGTGGGAGGCGAAACGTCATGAAGGAGAGAGAAGGAACTCTTGACATGGCTATACTGAAAGAACAGCTGTGGAAACAATTCTCAAGAAATGGAAGCTCTGATGCTATTCTAAGGCCTGATAATTAGCATAGATTGAGGTAGTGGATGCTGGATGAGTTAGTAAAAATATGCAATGCTGCACTTATCTTTGCCACTGCTGGCAGAAGGGCCTCTGAAGTGCCCTCCAAGATGTATTGTGACTTGCTGTACCACATTGGACATATAGTTTTGGAGAAGGTTGGAATACCCACATTGTACATCACACACACAGCCTGCTAATGGACTGTGATGGACCCATATATTCTTATAGGTGGATATGGATTTCAGAAACTTGTTCATTTTGTCAATGGCTGTGCCTGGAGACCAGACTGGTGACGTCTGGATTGCAAGTCCTATGTCCTAACCATAACACCACGGCAGAATCCAGTGCATGTTTGAAGAGTAGGCCAAATACTTGAGGTGGGCTCCATAGAACATCTTGCCTTTCCACTGGCAGTGGTGTAAAGAAATTGCAGGGCTGCACATTCATCACCTGCATAAGCATACATTTTGTCATCCGAAATGCTCAAACAGTTCTGAACTTGATGAAAAGATTGCAGCCAGCAATTAATCGGTGAAGTCGATCTATGTAAAAAAAATTAAAGCTTTCGGAAGTGGTGCATCCATTCGTATTCATTTCTTTTTAACATACTTGTGGGTCATGTAAGGCAAGAGATTTCAACATTTTACACGCTGACAACATTTCGATGCTTTTTTTAGCTTAATGTTATTGGCTACCCACCATTTATTTTTCAAGTAATTTGTGTTCATTATTTTCTACCAACTTTACAGGATTGTCCTGTACACGATATTACAGATGCCATTTGCATCAATTTATGTTGAGCATAGATTCAAACTTCATGGCAGCATTGTCTTATGTTATCAAATATCACATTTTAAGCTGCAAAAGTCAACTAAGATGAACTACATTTATGTTTAAACTGTTTATTTCATTGGTGGCTTGTTCCTCATTTGAACCGTGTTATGATCGTGGTCATTTCATAAGAGTATGGCTGAAAGCTGTAGTTCTGCATCGTGTGTAATACGGTCTTGGCAAATGTATAAAACTTCTCATTTTGTTGAGAAACAACGGTCAACTTGGGTGATATACAAGAGTTAATGTTTGGCTTGACAATGTGCATACTTGTTTAGAGTTGGTTGACATTTTAAAAACAGCCAGTTAAAATATTACACTTTAAATGTACTGATTTGTCCTAACAATGGAATGTTTTGATGGGAGTAGACAGATTGGCACATGTTACACTATGGCACAGTTATTTAAAATTATTTGCTAGAATTGTAAAAATTGTCAAAACCGGTGCAATCTAAGTTATAGATAGTTTTATGCATATCCCCTATTTGCCTCCTACAAATTGTTATACAGTATGTATTATATATTGTAAGGTTTTTAAAGATACACATGTCACTTTGAGCTTTCAAAATCTTGCATTAAAACCATGGCGATGTTTAACCCACATCTCAAAGGCATTTTACCGTAGAGATCTTAACGGGATGTGGGAAAGTTTGTTTCCTCATCATGTGTACTGCTCAAGATTTCGCTACATTTCATAAGTTGTGGTTTGGGTAAAGATTTGCAATAACATTCTGCAACTGCACTGCAGAGATATTTTGGACATATTTACTTATTTTATGTGTTTTAACCGGGTAACTCAAATGGTTTCATACATAAACATGCTCTCCTCTAATAAAGATCTGCAGTACATCATACGTTTAATCAAACATGTCAAGGAGGTTTAAAATATGTCATCAGTGGTTTTCCAAGTACAAGTGGCAACCCAATTTGCTTAGCGTCAAGCCATGGGCTACCTTGTTGGTTCAAATTTAAATATATTATGCTTTATTGTAATGTAAGCTCCAGTCAAAAGGCTTTGTTTAGATCGCGGTCATGAAGATTTATTTTCAACTGGGTTGCAAGAGTGTTCGTCATGCCAGCACAGAATGTAGAATCTCCCTCTCCCAAGGTATGTGGAACAGTTGGGAGGGACCTACAGGCCCTTCTACTAACCATACTTAACAATAGATATCCACCAGTAACATATAACCCTGACCATTTGGTGGAAAAAAAATGAAAAGGTCTTAAACATTTACTTGTATTTTACAATGCAGCAATGCATCATAATTTCATATTTAACAGTTTCCCAATTGACTTTAACTTATGTTGATAATTCAGTTCATTTACAGAATTACTCTAAATTGTTAAAACAATTGCAAATGCTTAGCAAAACAACCTTTCAATAAGAAATGTATTTCTCCAACGTAAAGGAGAAAGTAGCTTTTTGCGTCAACCACTGGTGTAAAATTAACCGTGTTGATGTATTGTTATGAGTACACTTGCTGTGATGTGTGCCCACGGCTCATGCAGTGGCGTTGGACTATAATGCTGTGGAAAAGATTCCACTTAGATGATAAATGTGCTCATATTTAAACCATCAATTCTGACCGTGCTAGTGACTTTGATTTATGTGTAATTTAATAATCCTGTCGACCTTTTTGTGACATTTGAAGTTATCCTAATTTAAGCAGTGTCCAAACGCACCATCCAAAGAAATGCAATACAATACTAATATTATGTTTACAGTAATTACGTTGTTTACCTCCTCGGTGACTGTTATTGAGCCATGAGCAGCTCAATAACATAGTCTCCACTATTCAGCGCACGCCTGGACCAGAAGAGAACGCCAGCGGGCAGGCCGACTGGTGGTGAGGGAGCCGGCCCGCTGGTGTGCCCTCACAATTGTTTATTCATAATAGAAATCTCCCTTCTCCCCGCCCTTCGCCATCGGACCCTGGTCTCGGCCAAAGGGGGTCTTCTCTTCGGCGTGCGTGGGGACCAATGAATTTGAAGGAGGCGATATTCGGAAGAAGTGGGAGACTGGGAAACGAGGAGAGTCTCCCCAGGTCTCGGCCGAGGGGTCCTTGTTTTGAGGTCGTTACAGTTGAAATGAAGCTTCAAAACGAGATCTACCAAACTTATTGAGATAATGTGAACTGACCATTACAATATCACAGCATTTACAATGAAATACGACGTTTCGCTGATAATTACAATCAGCATCATGAGGAACTCGCACCAATTTTGGGACGACATACGCGAAACATTGTATTTCATTGTCAATGCTGTGGGTTTGCTCTCCAAAGCATCGGTGTGAAGCTGATATCGTGGAAAAATTGGCACGTTCTGTTCACGTGACAAAACCTTAGTAATTGGTCGGGTGGTGGAAGGCTTACGACACATTTTCTTGCGTCACCTTACCGAAAAAGAAAGATTTTATAAGTAACATTATCACGAAAGTTTTCGAATCACAGCATTTCACCTGGTTTACACTACCCTTTCCCAACATATGCCACAACACTCTACTAAATATGTTCATACATGTTTTAGACTACTTTATAAATCCACTGCTGCATAAACGTATAGAATCATTTTAATCATTGTGGTTGTTTCACCACGCTATTCAATATGAGTCAGTGTGCAAGCATTGTCCAGTATTTTTATAAACAGATCACAATGCGATAATGCAAAACAGTTTATTGCAGACATTTCGTTTGCCACAGGAGAGAAAATTTTACAGTGTCAAAGAACCGGTCAACAGCATATTCAGTTTCGAGCAAGGCATGCATTATAACACTGTTACTTTTGAACAATGTTATAAAATCAGTGGGTGGTGGTATCAGCCTATTATTTTAAGCTTAATATAAGTGCATTTACAGCTGCATTATATTTTAAGGACCCATTTTTCCTGCAAGCTTTTTTGGGTACAGTTGGAGACTCTCAGTTCTTATGCGTGCATCGTAACTTATGGATGTTATAACGTATTGAAGACAAAAGAATATAAAATACATACCCAAAGGCAATGCCGCCGAGATTCAGTGTAGCACTGATGTGAATAATGTGCTGCTAATGATTGCAAATATTGTGATTATAGGCAGATATATTGCCTTCTCGGAAGTATAGGCCACTCAAGGTGAACGTTGTTGAAACTTCAAGAAAGTTTGTCAAGTGGTTGTTATTGGGTTTTTAAACTGAAGCTTTTGCTACTGATTTAACTCAATTATGTTCATTCAAAGCTAGTGCACATTGCCAACCAACTAGACAAGCTTTGGTTTAAAGGCGCTTAAAATTTTAATTATTATACCACTGACGATTTTACCATTATCAATACCCGCTTAATGGGTGGCGCGGTGGCCCAGTGGTTAGCGCTGACGCCTCACAGCAAGAAGGTCCCGGGTTCGAATCTCTCGGCTCGGGTGCCTTTCTGTGTGGAGTTTGCATGCTCTCCCCGTGTCCGCGTGGGTTTTCGCCGGGTACTCCGGTTTCCTCCCACAGTCCAAAAAGCATGCTCCTGGATAGGTTGATTGGCTCGCAGACTAAAATTGTCCCGCAATGCCCGGCGATGGACTGGCGTCCCGTCGTCGGGTGTATTCCTGCCTTACGCCCTGTGTTTCCGGGATAGGCTCCGGCTTCACCGTGACCCTATATAGGATTAAGCGGTTTCAGATAATGAGATGAGAATACCCGCTTAATCCTGTACATGGTCGTGGGGGGCCGGAGCCTATACGCAGACAGGGCGCTAGGCGGGGCTATACCACGGATGTGACACCAGTAAATCGCAGGGCACTCGGGGCAATTTACTCAACAGGCCAATTAACCTAGGCAGCAACGTGTCTTTGGACGGTCGGAGAAAAACGGAGTTCTGGCGAAAACCCACACGGACACGAGGAGAACATTTGTTTCAGGGAATTATGCACATTTAGCACCTTAAATCTGTAAAAAGGGGAGTGTTACCATTGATTTCTTAATGTGAATTCCCAGAGAGGTGGCCCATTTGCTTAGATGCCAAAACACTGAGCTGAAAACACTGAGATTCACTGTTGATCTCTTTGTAAGGGTGGGTGTAAAAGTGCTGAGCCCCCACAGCGTGTGGACCAGACACGTTAAGTCAAGATTGTACTGCTTTGAAAGATAAACGAATGGTTACTTTGTTTGATTACATCATGCCGGTAGCATTTTAATTTACTTTCAAAGTGTTTAAATTGTCAATTGCTGCAATAAGGAAGCAAGCAAAGGGCATAACGAATGCCTCAAATCTACGTTAAGCATAAAGGTGCAATGCAGTGTGTCTTGCTCATTGCACGGAGCATTGCAGTGGCCCACTGCGCACACATCTTAGACACCTTCCACAGAAGGCAGTGCCAAGGGGGACTTAGCACACATGCCCGATGACGTGAGACAGAAGTAGCCGGTCGGACAGCAGTGGATCCCGTCGGCGCAGCACACCGCCTGTAAGGACACAGCGTAGGGCTCATCATTGTAGAGCAAACATAAGATCACCGAGAGGCAGTCCCGTTGGCTTGCACGCCTGTGGAGAATGCCCGTGTGTTCATCAATACATGTGCAATGCCCGTGCAAGGGAGTGGTTTGACTCGCACAATACCCACGCTGCTTTATCCACCCAGTGCTGATGTTCATGCCGTCTGTTTTTGAGAAATTTGACACGAGGCAGTGGCAGCCCAGGCAAGGTTTAGTCACAAATTACCAATGATTTGCATCGTTTGGAATCAAATCCTAGTTTATGGGACAATAGTGCAGAGTATTAACTGCGCTATAGTAATGCACAGAAATGTGTGCAAACACGTTGACTTTCTGCACTCGTGCGTAAATAGTGCTCCAATCTTGTTTGTCAGTTTTTTTTAAATTCTGATATATTACTTCTAAGAGGTTGGAAACTCACTCGAGGTGTGTTGCAGCAGCCCCATGTGCCGCTTGAAAGACGACAGCAGGTCTGGTCGTCTCTGCAGTACAGCCCACTTCCACAATACACAATACTGTCTCCAACAGGGTCTGAGAGCCCTGCCTCCTTCTTCAGCCAGGGGATAGGAGCTGATGAGCTCACACACTGCCCCTTGCGGCTACTGCTCGCCCCGTGACACTCTCTCCCTTCGGGGCAGTCGCTGTTGTCCACACAGCCGTCCTGCTCTTCACGGCTCAGGAAAGTGGCCACTGGGGAAAAGAGAGAAGCACGTTTGAATTGACACCAGCAGAAATGTGAATGGGCGGTACGGTGGCTTAGTTGGTAGCGCTGTCGCCTCACAGCAAGAAGGCCTCCGGTTCGAATCTCGGCTCTGGGGCCTCTCTGTGTGGAGTTTGCATGTTCTCCCTGTGTCCTCGTGGGTTTTCGCCGGGCACTCCAGTTTTCTCCCGCAGTCCAATGAAATATGCCGCTGCATAGGTTAATTGGCTTGCAGACTAAATTGCCCGCAATGCCCGGTGATGGACTGGCGTCCCATCGTGGGTATACCCCTGCCTTTCGCCCTGTGTCTGCCGGGATAAGCTCCGGCTCACCGCGACCCTGTACAGGACTAAGTGGGTTCTGACAATGAGATGAGATGTGCACGTCTACTGCACATCAAGTGGGAAATAAAGAGTCATTGATGAAACGCACTGGCCATTGATTTCCCTTTGACACCTTTATTATTTCACTACTGCATTAAGATCACCCTCGACCGTTGAAATCGTCGGGCTTGCTTTACCACACGTCACGGACCGGTTTAGATAGAAATGTCATGTTAGCCATGGCCGGCACAATGTGAAAACAACTGTGACACCAGTCCCCCCATTTGAGTCATTAATTTAGTCTTATAAAGTTCTTACCGGGGTACACTATTCTAAACACATTTATTGTGCTAAATCATGTACAGGGTCGCGAGGTGGCCAGATTCTATCCCGGCCGACAGACGGCGCAAAACGGGGGAATACCCAGGATCTGACGCCAGTACAAAGCAGGACAAACTTTTTGGGGCAGTTTACTTGGCAAGCCATTTAACCTAGCCGAAAGCATGTGTTTGGACTGTGGGATGAAACCGGAGTACCAGGTAAAAACCACGCGGGCACGAGGAGAACATGCAAACTCCACACAGAAAGGTACCCAAGCCGGGAATCGAACCCGGCGCCCTTCTTGCTGTGAGGCGACAGCGCTACCCACTGCGCCACTGCACCACCGTGCCACCGTGCCACCCATTATGAACACATGCCTTCAGAAAAAAAGAATTCTCCAAAACATCATGAATATTTGACAGCAATGCCGAGTGTTAAATGAACCAGTGATAGGGATGTGACACGGAGCGCGGCAATGTGCAGCAATGAGCATACGGTGCAGGCCAGGTTCTTGTGCAATACCAGGATCCTGAAATTCAGCATCGGGGAGGCAAAGGTTGATTCCTCGGAAGGTGGTGCAGGAGGATCCTTTGCCGCAGCACGATAGACCGTCATCACAGCACGAGCCCTGGAGAAAAAAAACATCACAGCACCTCGACAAAAAGACGGTGGCATGGCCTCGTGATAACGCGTTTGCTGCTTGTTGTGGAGGTTAATGGTTCAAATGCATTGGCCACCTTGATAAACACGGCAGGTCTTATAACAAGAGAACTGGGCACGGTCTGCTTCACAGTGGGCGTTAAAGATTGTGCGGTACCATCATGTGCAAGCGTCACGGTCCACATATAAAAAAGTTACCTTCAAATTGCTCTTTCGGGATACCACGTAGCATTCATTGCTGCCTAATGCGAAAACCTAACTAGTTCTGTGATGACAATGAGCTAAGAGGCCGACCCAACGAGGCTTTCATGGGTTACTAAGCAAAATTGTAATAATAAAAACACATTGAAAGCAGAAAAGACGTCAACATAATCAATTACTCTTAAAAAACCACAAAACAGTTATTGTTGCTGATTTGCCGTTCTCTACCGTTGTTGTTGACCTGTGCCGTTCTCTCAGCAGCTCTGTGCAGCGCTTTGTGACCCTCGGGCGAAAAGCGTTCTATAAATGCAATTATTATTATTAATAGTACGGACACGTCCCGTGGCTAACAAAAAAAGAGAACTGTATTTAAGCGTTTTTGCTTCCCGCTATGTTTAGACAGCCATTGGATGTCATCGGCCATATTTGAGATTGTTGTAATAAAGTAATCAGATACATCATAGTTATTATTGTATAATTAGTGTTAGATAACATTCCACAGGATAGGAAAATGTATTTCTGACTTTCGTGCACCACTGATGAACAAGCGTTGACTTGTAATCGCATTGCAGTTGCTAGTCTGATCTCATCTCATTATCTGAAACCGCTTAATCCTATATAGGGTCACGGTGAAGCCGGAGCCTATCCCGGAAACACAGGGCGTAAGGCAGGAATACACCCGACGACGGGACGCCGGTCCATCGCCGGGCATTGCGGGACAATTTTAGTCTGCGAGCCAATCAAACTATACAGGAGCATGCTTTTGGACTGTGGGAGGAAACCGGAGTACCCGGCGAAAACCCACGCGGACACGGGGAGAGCATGCAAACTCCCACACAGAAAGGCACCGGAGCCGAGAGATTCGAACCCGGGACCTTCTTGCTGTGAGGCGTCAGCGCTAACCACTGGGCCACCGCGCCGCCCTAGTGAACACGTGAAATGTTCGAAGTTAGCGTGCTGTAAAACGCAACGTTTTTGTAGCGTTAGCTAAAGACGTTGTGACCTGCAGACACAGCTGTTCAAACCTGTGGCTGGCGGCAGGGCTCAGAGGGCCCTCCAGCATGTTGCACGCACCTCAGAGAGAGGACAGCAGCGCGATTCTCCATTGGCCGAGCAGACAGAGCCGGAGCACGAGTTGACTTTGTAGGTTGTGACAGAAATGGCCTGAGCTCGAACCGTGGCGATCGCTCCCTGCGTTTTGTCTTGGTGGTCATCCTACTCAGCCGACAGAACCGCGCGCAGCCACACAGGCGGATTACACATTTATTCATTCGCATTAACAAGGCACCGCTACATACAACATATTTCAGCTTCACGCAAAACCATAAATACGTTTTGATCATGTCCCGTTCATGATATCTGATGCAAAGAAGCCAATGGGCCCCATCAAACCAATGATAGCGTATGAATAATGAACATGCGTTGAATTACAGCATTAGCGATTGAAAGTTCCGCATATATAAAATAAAATGCGCGTATGATTCAGTGTAACCACGTTGAAAATCAGCTTGCCTCTTCTGCCCAGCAGCAGGTGTATTTGCTGTATCTCCAGCAGCAATGATTGCTACAGTATAAACCGTCGGGACAACGTTCAGCAGACACAAGGGCGAGGAACCCGGCCGCCACAAAGAGCAACATCAGCGCACGTGGAAAAGCCATGGCGATCGTCTCACTGAGCCGACGAGAGAACACGGGGCGCTGATAAAAGCCACAGGCTGCATCCTCTTTATAATGCGCACGGGGTATGAGTCACCAGCTTATCATCGAAATGCACCAAGCAGTGAGAACATCCTCAAACAAGAGGGGGGTTTTTTTGTTTTAAAAAATCGCACAGCAAAAACATATTCCTCTTGGAGTGACTTTTTGGGCCTTTTTTGCTCGAACGCAAATGTTAAGATCAGTGTAACCGTTTCAATGATGATTTAAATATTCAATATCATGCCGTTATCCTTTATGTAACTCGTTAATGCAGTCAAGGCTTCGGTAAGCCAGCACTGTGTTGTGTAATTACGATAAGGAGAGGAAGCGTAATATTTAAGGAAGTAGACAGCCACCACAACCCACAAGGCATGCTTACCACATGATGAGAACAGGTGATCACAAAATACCATGCAAGGCAAAATTGTAAATAAAATAAACCCTTAAAATTATTGTACTGTAAAAATTTGTGTGTTTCTACTTCGCCGCTTAACTGGTTTTCCTTTTCAACTTTCTGCTGCGTATTTCAATCCTTCCAAAGATATTATTTTAATTCATAATCTTATTTATTATCAGTTACTTAACCACATAGTTCTCGTTTTTCAGAAGGTTTGCATCAACTGTGACAAGATTACTTAAGCGGTGCTTGGGCACAAGCATCATATAATAAAGCACAGTTCATTGATACAGCTGTAAGTATGTCTAGCAAAAAAAGGAACATAACACAACGAACTACAAAAAATTAAAAATTCGATCCTTGTTCAGGCTGGTTAGGTACCAATTACTTTTGTGTTTCTGTTACACGTTGTTGTTCTTGACGTGCCGTTCTCTCCGCAGCTCTGTGCAGCGCTTTGTGACCCTCGGGTGAAAGGTGCTCGAGAAGTGCAAATATTATTATTATCACGATCACATATCCCCGGTGTTGGTGTCTCTCCACTGGCTACCGGGTAAATACAGGATTGAATTCAAGATCTTCATTCTCACCTGTAAGGCTCTCACTGGCGCTGCTCCAACATACACCCGTGACCTGCTTCAGGCACTCCGGCTCAACACAACTTCTATCCTCAAACATAGGCTTGCTGCATGTGCCCAGATCGCACCTCCATTCGATGGGTGACAGAGCCTTCTCGCGCGCTGCTCCCAGACTCTGCAACGTCCTTCCATTGCAGATTCGGTCAGCTGAGTCCCTGTGCATCTTCAAATCCCGTCTTAAGATTCACTTGTCCCATAAGGCCTTGACGTCCTCTGGCTCAGACTGTTGAAGCTGTTCACTGTGTGCATGGATGGTGGTTTGCTGTTGACCTGCACCTGCTTAGGAACACTTATTCCTTCCTTTATTTGTTTAACAATTACTTTATTTGTTATTTTACGTCCTTTATTGATTTATGGCCATTACTTTACTTTTAATTGAACTACTCTGATAATATAAGATTACAATAGGTTTTACCGTATCTGGCGATTATGCAGGTGTTAAGATCTTAACAGATACGGTAAAACATATTGTAATCTTATATTTGTATACTGGCAAAAAAGTACCCATACTCTGATAATGGTGTTGACATGCCGTTCTCTCCACAGGTCTGTGCAGAGCTTTGTGACCCTCGGGTGAAAGGTGCTCTAGAAGTGCAAATTTTATTATTATTACTACCTTTATTTGGTCCCAGGATCTCAGCTTTAAAATGTTATCACATCATATTAGGCGGTGATTCTCCTGGTAATCCAGTTTCACCCATGTCCAAAAAGCTCTTGAAAGAGAAATAGGCCAAATTTTACAATGATGATTGTTATTGAAAAGTATTAAATAAAAGAGGCTTTTCTGGACAAAACAATATATTGTGTATGAATTTATGTTCGAGAAATTAAGTGCCATGTAGCTGTCTTTTATCATACATTATACAGCTTAGGTATTTGACAAGAGCATTATTTCATGATGTGTGCTATGTGTTGCGATTCGTGACCACATTATGTTGAAATTTGATTGATAGTTGCACTCTCAGATATATAACCACGTGTTTCTCTTTTTTTCATAACTTCTGCATCTTGTGGCATAATTACTCAAGTCGTGGTTAGGTATGTGCATGTATTATAAGCTAAATCATAGGCACGAGTCATTGTGACTCTAAATACCCAAGACGTGACGCTAGTTCATCGCAGGGCAAATTTTTTCGGGATAATTTACTCAGTCGACCAATGAACCTAGGCAGTAGCGTGTCTTTGGACGGTGGCAGGAAAAAAGAGTACCCAGTGCAAACCCACGCATACACGGGGAGAGAACACGGATGTTCTGACCCAAAAATCTATTATGGCTTTTAATTGTACAATGTGTTCACTGTTCTGGGCGCTCACATACAATTAGAGTTACATATGTATGGTATAATATTTTTATGATTTAACGATGCACTTAAAATAGAGCCTATCAGCGTTTTGGGCTTTTCCTGCTAAAATAAATCAAATCTATTCCTCAATAATGATTTCAATCAAATTATTTTGAGCATAACAGAGTTCGATATGCTGAAATTGAGCACACATTCGTATTTTATGGAAATGATCCAGTGGTAAAACATCGATACATTTGCAAATACCATCTGTTTATCCAGTAACATCTGATTGAGAATTTTATTTGTAATTTATAGCGTATTTTCACTTGCAAAGACAAAAAAACAAATCTCGAAAACAAAGCCACGGTACTTGGCAGATTCTGATGTATATATTCAGAGTATAGTATTTAATCTCTGTTGTGTGATCCAATGAGTCGAGTATTGGCTCATTGGTTCTTATACTGTGTTATGTAACCAGTAAACTGAGTTCACCAACCCCCCACTGACCAACGTAGCGAAGTACTGTGTCAAAATTCCATTGGGATGCCTCCATCCAGATCTACATTATTCTTGACACGTACACTTATGCCAAACCGCCTATGCGTAGACATTACACGGTATAAGATTACAATAGGTTTTACCGTATCTGGCGATTATGCAGGTGTTAAGATCTTAACACCTGCATAACACCTGCATAATCGCCAGATACGGTAAAACCTATTGTAATCTTATATTTGTATACTGGCAAAAAAGTACCCATAACATTACACGGTGTTGACTTGTAAAAATATTAGAATATTTAATAAAAAAAATAACAATTATCTCAAGGTGCCAAACCGACACATGCCATGCATGACACAACACGAGTTGCCAACCACCGTCGCTGATACAATCATCCACAAATATGTAATTGCAGGATATCTGGCTTGATTGATTGTAAGTGTGGGCAAGTTGGCCCATGCTGTGTGGGCTTTATAAGGAGGTAGGTGGCCTGCGTGGTTAAGCATCTCGCATCCTCGCCTCGACTCGGCAAAGAAGCGATCATCATGGCCTTTCTTCGTGCGCCGTTGCTGCTGCTGGTGGTGATCGGTCTCGCGGCAGCGTGTCCCTGTCGCAAAAAAACATGTTGCCGTCGAGGTCTGACATTTTACTGCTGCTTTGCAGACAAGGCAAGAAGTTTTCATTATTGTTTACCATGACAGCAGAGGCAAAACGTTGCGCTGTTGTGAATAACGTTACACCTCTCGTTGTGAGTCGCGCATGTAAGTAAACAGATGATCATAGGTGTGGAAAAATGGGGAATTTGGTTATGAGATGAGAAGTCATCGCCTTACAAATATAATTTATTTTATTTTCGCGGCCAATATTACGCTTTTGTTGATTTTTTTTTCAGGTAAGATACCGTAAGTCTAACATCCTCCTCCGCCCGACACATATATTAAGTTGCAACGTGAACAAACGAGCTGATTTATTATTGCTTCAGCCCACCGGCTGTATTTACCCAAATACACCCCCCCCCCCCAAAAGCCTTGAAGTCCTCAGGCTGGGATTATTGATGCTGCTCACTCTGGCGTGCTTGATTGATGGCGTGCTATTGACCGTATCTGCTCAGGAATACCTTCCGTTTGTTTGTTTTGTTACTTGATGAGCGTCAATCATTTGTATTCATTACTTTATTTAATTTACGTATTCTGATGTTGTCGTTGACATAACCTTCTCTCCACAGTCCTATCCAGCGCTCTATGCCCCTCGCGTGACAGGCGCTTTAGAAATGCAAATATTATTATTATAATCATCAGTAGAGTTCCACAATTAAATGACAGCGGGAGTTGATATCTCATCTGTTCTCATTGTCAGAACCGCTTAATCATGCACAGGATCGCGGTGAGCCGGAGCCTATCCCGGCAGACACAGGGCGCAAGGCAGGGATATGTCCACGATGGGACGCCAGTCCATCACCGGGCACTGCGGGAAATTTAGTCTGCAAGCCAATTAAGCTATGCAGCAACATTTTTTTTGGACTGTGGGAGGAAACCGGAGTGCCCGGCGAAAACCCACGCGGATACGGGGAGAGAACTCGCAAACTCCACACAGAAAGCAGCACCCGAGCCGAGATTCGCACCCGTGATCTTCTTGCTGTGAGGAGGCGACAGCGCTACCCACTGGACCACCGTGCCCCCAGGGAGTTGCTATACCAATATATATTTGGTTGTCTGGTAGAGGAGGGTGTGTGCCACATATGAGTATTTGTGCTTGTGTGGTTTTACCGAAAATAAATATTTTGACAAGTAATTATAATTCATGTCATGAAAACTGGACGGACTGGTGGCGCAGTTGATAGCGCTGTCGCCTCACAGAATGAATTTTCGGGTTCGATTCCCGGCTCGGGTGCATTTGTGTGTAGGGTTTGCGTGTCCTCCCCGCGCCCGCGTGGGTTCTCGCCGGGTACTCCGGTTTCCTCCCACCGTCCAAAGACACGCTGCGTGTCCAGGTTCATTGGCCTGCTGAGTAAATTGCTCCAAAAAAGTGTGCCCTGCGAGGCACTGGCGTCACATTCCTGGGTATTCGCCCGCTCTGCGCCCTGTGTCGGCCGGGATAGACTCTGCCGGACACCCCCCCCCCCCCTGCGACTCTGTACAGGATTCAGCGGGTCCTGATAATGAATGAACGAATCATGAAAACTGATTTTTAACAGTAATGAACTTATTTAAGCAAGTCGCAGCACATATCACCGTGAGGTGCCGCGTAAGCTTTTTCTGTGTACGGGGAGTGTACGCTTGTGCTGAGTCGGTGCTATTTTGCCATCAGCTGCAGGGTGACAACGGAGTAATGCAAGTGTCAATGGTGCCAGCGCTCGCCGTTTCTCCCTACAATGCCCACGCCCGCTCCTGCTCAGGCTCCGTCTGCTCGGCCAATGGACGATCTCGCTGCTGCCCCCTGTCGGAGGTGCGTTGAACAGCTGCGAGGGACCTCAGTCTTCATCTCATCTCATTGTCAGAAACCGCTTAATCCTGCACAGGGTCGCGGTGAGCCGGAGCCTATCCTGGCCGACGCAGGGCGCAAGGCACGATGGGACGCCAGTCCATCACCAGGCACTGCGGGCAATTTAGTCTGCAAGCCAATTAATTTGTGCAGCAGCATATTTTTTTGGACTGTGGGAGGAAACCGGAGTGCCCGGCAAAAAACCCACGCGGACATGGGGAGAACATGTAAACTCGCGTCGATGGCTCTCTCTCCCGAGAGAGCAGCTTTTCGAAGCAATCATCATGCATCGAGCCGTGAAAACCTACATTATTACATAAATGCATTAGTAGCTCGGATCGAGCTGTTAAATCTACCGGTATATTTTTTTCCAAGTACATCGAGACTAATGTCCAAAGAAAGCCATCTCTGGTGTGGACAAATCGATTACAAGTACAATACACATATCATCAAAGCTCCTGTGATATTTTGTGCCCAGGGTTCATGCTGTGGAGATGGGAAGTCATGCTGTGGCAAAGGGACAACCTGTGCCATGCTTGGAGACGTCAACCTGTGTCTTCCCGATGCTGAGTTAAGCTTTGCAGGTAATAACTTACAGATGTATTGTATCGTTACAGTTTCAACACGCCCGCAAAACAACATGGTTTTCGATGAGTGCTTCGAAAAGCTGCTCTCTCGGGACAGCCGCGTCGATGGCTCTCTCTCCTCTCCTCGCGACGTTCATATTTCAATAATTTCTTATATGTAAAGTAGTTTTATAGGCTGCCGAGGAGTTGCGATATCAGAGGACGGGTCAGCGCCATACATTATTGCATCCCAGGTGTTCGCAACTTTTAGCACCTTAGCACACACTTGGCTCACTTTCGTATGGTCGGTCAACCAGTAGGTCGCGACCCACCGGTCGAGATTGGAGGCTTTGTCCTACCTGCCTTCATCAATCGGGACTCAAACAACCCTCACGTCCTGCATGGCATGGGGAAGACCTAATTCAACAGTGGATTTGCAAAATGGCTCTACGTGTATGCATGTGCTTTCCAATACTGTAAGCAATGAATTCATTTATGTAGCTCATAATCTAGGTGCTTTTTTGTATGCTTGTCCACACTGAGCATACCGGGTTCGAATCCATCATAAGGGCAGATTGCATCTCCACTAAACCAAGACTTTTACATTTAATTATAGTTTTCCCTCTCCCTCAGTGATCACCTACCCTTCTAAAAAAACATTAACACTGCTTCACCTTTCAAGTCACACTTTAGCCCTATCATCGACTCTCTTAATCGATCTTGCGCTGTTGTCCTGACGTCGGAAGAACGTGTTACACGCTTAGCAAAGAAGATCGTCCGTGGGGCTGGAACTCGGCGCAAACGAACGTATCGTTGTTCCAACCCCCATCCCCACCACCATCCAGTGGAGACCGTTTCGAGCGACAGTCAGCAGCAGGACGGCTGTGTGGACAACAGCGGCTGCCCCGCGGGGAGCCAGTGCCACGGAGCGAACGGCGACCAAATGGGAAAGTGCGTCAGCTCGGCCGAGTCAATCCCTGTGGTGTTGCTGTAGCCGTGATTCACGTGAGTATAGAAGACAACGATCTCGCGTATATCATCATCATTATCACACACTCTCTGCAACTGAAACTCTCTTTGCCCTGCTAAATTTGCGCTCTCTGAATACAGAAAAATCCCTACTCATCGCTGAAATGATCTTGCGCTTAAAGTTAGGCCTGCTCTGCCTCACAGAGACCTAGCACGATCGAGATGATTTTCTCACCTTAATCCAAACCTGGCCTCATCCATCAGAAGGCTCTTTGACACCACTGCAAATTTCCAGTGGAACCAAATTTCCAATGGAACTTCCATTGGAAGTTCGGTCAACTGAATCTCTGGGCATCTTCAAAGCTTGTCTAAGGTTCACTTGTCCTGTAAGACCTTGAAGTCCTCTGGCTAGGACTGTTGATGCTGCTCACTGCTGTATGCTTGGATGATAGCGTGCTGTTGGCCTTTGCCTGGTCAGGAATACTAACTTCTTTCTTTATTTGTTTGAACAATTATTTTATTATTATTTGACGTTCTTCATTCATTTATTGTGATTACTTTACTTACTTGATATAATCTGATGTTGTTGACATGTTCCCTCTATAGCTCCGTGTAGCGCTCTGTCACCCTTGAGTGAAACGTGCTTTAGAAACGCAAATGTTATTGTTATTATCACTAGTCCTGTATGATAAAATGGAAATGTCCATCATTATAGCAAATGTTCTAACATTGTATATGCTTATGAAAGGTCTTTAAATATTACTGACTGTTCATGTGCTTTGTCTTTGTAGGTAATGAGCACCAATGTCAGCGATGCCAGCTGCTGTCCAATATGTTGCAACATTTTTACATCGCCAGGTCTCTTTGCTTGCTCAACAACGAATTACATGCCTCATTTCTTGGCTACACATGATGCAATACATTCCACAATACATTATGCACATTGGCTACTCCGGTTGACTGCGGAATAATTTGTTGACACTGTACACCGCACACTGCATACTCTGCCTTGCAAGCTACACCATGCAATTTGCACCGTTTTTTTATCCATATCTAGCAAAAGTATTCAAAAGAAGCATTTTCCATCTCTACAAGGTGGCATGTATCGAAATTCAGAGCTGATTCATTTTTCATCAAATGCATGCCCAAGCGCATTATTGCAATGATCCAATTTTTGTATTAAGAGCAATATTTTTTAATTTGGAACAATTACTGGATGACTAGTTTAATGATGAATGGTCCATATAAATGTCATTGCTTAAATTAGTCTCAACTGATTACTACAGCTACTCAGGTAATTTATAATTATACATCACGAATGTTCCCCAACCATAGGTGGCTTTCCTAAAGTGTTTCATAACTCCATCTAGTGAATGAGATCCTGATGAAATTGAAACTGTCAGATGTATAATTAGATATATGATCACCTCTGCTTGACTCAGAACATAACCCCCCTGAGGCAGCTCATCGGTTCCTGAAAGCCATGAACGGCAATTAAATTTTTCACCAACTCATCAAAACGGCATAAACACACAAGGGACATGCAGATGCTTTCACACACTGACGTCAAAGAAATACATTGCACACTGAATTTTCCTCCCAATATATAATCATTTTTTTGTTGCATTTATATAAACTACAATTGTGATTTTGATTAATAAACATTGGCTGAAATTACGACAAAGTGCTTGTACCTGTGTTTGTACACCATTATAAACAGGTTCGTGAACCGAGGGGAGATATACATCTCAAAGGAGAGTTGATGTGCTTATAAAATCATACTTTAGCAATAAAACAAAGAATCAAAACCGTCTGCTGTGCTTGTGTTTTGGAATTTTAAAGCTTTACTACTAAAACGTAACAAACGATGATAAAATTTGCCAACAAAAATAACTTATATAATCCCATATATGCAATGAACATAGCTTACGCCAAAGTAATAATAATATTTGCATTTCTGCAGCGCTTTTCACCCGAGGGTCACAAAAGTACTGCACAGAGCTGTGGACAGAACGGCATGTCAACAACATTCGAGTAAATCAATAAAAACTAAACTAATGACTATAAATCAATTACGGACATACAATAACAAATAAATAACTGTTATACAAACAAACGAAGGAATAAGTGTTCCCGAGCAGGCGCAGCTCAAGAGCGAGCCATCATCCCAAGCACACAGCAGTGAGGAGCATCAACAGTCCCAGGCAGAGAGACCTCAATGCCTTGAGACGGGATTTGAAGATGCGACGCAAGCGATGGGCCAGAGGTTAACGAGCTGGGCTACAAACCCGGCGACCCAAGTTCACCAACACGAGCGACGATTTCCTGGACGGGTCCTGGGCAACCCCTCGGTCGACCCAGCCTTAAATTAGTACCCAGTGCAATGTGAAAAATATTTACCGCTGGGGAGACAAAGGCGGCCGGGCGTGGTGTTGGTCACCCACCCCCTCTGGTGCCGTGTCGACCTTCATCGGTGTTCGCTAATTATAACTTGTTAAGCCTATGAAGGACCTCACAGCAAGAAGGTCCCGGGTTCGAATCTCGGCTCGGGTGCCTCTCTGTGTGGAGTTTGCGAGTTCTCTCCCCGTGTCCGCGTGGGTTTTCGCCGGGCANNNNGGGGGGGGGGGGGTCGTCGTCTCGGTGTCGCGCGCGTGATTTGGTGGCTGCCGCACCGCCCCGGGGAGGGAGGCAGGAAGGAGGAGGGAGGAGGCCCGCTCGGAGTTCGCTCCTCAGCGAGACGAGAGAGATCGCCGTGAGTTCAGCGGTCCTGGCAGAGCGGTGGTCGGTCGTTGCAGGGAAGGAAGGCCATGTACGTCGGGCAGCATTCGCTGCCGCCGTCTCTTCGACTCCTACTGCTCGTCGCCGTTTGTAATCGCGTCTCCGTCGTGCCCGTGGCCGCCAATGTCTGCCTCGATGGCAAGGAGTGCGGCGCGGCGCAGTGCTGCATCTTTTCGTCGGGTTGGGACTGCTGCCGCTGGGAGAAGGTGATCGTGATTATGATCATTAATAGCAATTGCATTTTGTATATAGCGCCTGCCATGTTCGGCTGGTCGTCGATTTATCAATGCTGTCAGATGTGAACGTGCTATAAAATCCGCGTTGTTTCGCTTAAAGAAGAGACTGGGTTCATCGTGTACCGCTGACATTGATGAGCGCATTGTACTTACAGTGCTAATGCGCCTCTACCGCCGCCCACACACACACGGTGCGCTAACCGCTGCGCCACCGCTCCCTGCGCGTACACAGCGCGCTAACCGCTGCGCCACCGCTCCCCACACACAAACTGCGTTAACCGCTGCGCCACCGCTCCCCACACACAAACTGCGTTAACCGCTGCGCCACCGCTCCCCACTCACAAACTGCGTTAACCGCTGCGCCACCGCTCCCCACACACAAACTGCGCTAACCGCTGCGCTACCGCTCCCCACACACAAACTGCGTTAACCGCTGCGCCACCGCTCCCCACACACAAACTGCGTTAACCGCTGCGCCACCGCTCCCCACTCACAAACTGCGCTAACCGCTGCGCTACCGCTCCCCACACACAAACTGCGTTAACCGCTGCGCCACCGCTCCCCACACACAAACTGTGCCAACCGCTGCGCCACCGCTCCCCACTCACAAACTGCGCTAACCGCTGCGCCACCGCTCCCCACTCACAAACAGTGCGCCAACCGCTGCGCCACCGCTCCCCACTCACAAACTGCACTAACCGCTGCGCCACCGCTCCCCACACACACGGTGCGCTAACCGCTGCGCGACCGCTCCCCGCTCACAGTGCGCCAACCGCTGCGCCACCGCTCCCCACACACACACGGTGCGCTAACGATTGCGCCACCGCTCCCCACACACACGCACGATGATACGTTTACCGTGCACACGATGAGTGACGTCCACAAACTTTATTCTCCGCCACTGTTGAGAAAGCCGTTGTATTCCTGCGTCGTGGTCCACATATCAAGATTGTTTTACTTGACATTTACTTAATTGGACCATTAGAATATCCACAGCAATTCACTTTTGCAAAAACTTGGCGGGACCTATTGAAAATCATGAGACATGAGAGTTCAAGAGGCTTGCCTGGCTGAGCAATCATAACAACGTATCAAAGGTGGGGCTGTTAACGCTGCATAATTGCCTGGCAACACCTGCATAATCGCCAGATACGGTAAAACTTGTTGTAATGTTATATAACAACGTATATATATTTTAAATTAATTACTCATCTCATTGTCAAAAAACCGCTTAGTCCTGTTCAGGGTCGCGGTGAGCCGGAGCCAACCGCGGCAGACACAGGGCGCAAGGCAGGGATATACCCACGATGGGACGCCAGTCCATCACCGGGCACTGTGGGCAATTTAGTCTGAAAGCCAATTAACCTATGCAGCAGCATGTTTTTGGACTGTGGGAGGAAAACGGAGTGCCCGGCGAAAACCCACGCTGACATGAAGAGCAAACATGCAGACTCCACACAGAAAAACACATGAGACGAGATTCGAATCCGGGACCTTCTTGCTGTGAGGAGGCGACAGCGCTACCCACTGGGCCACGGTGCCGCACTTAAATAATAATGTGGTAAAGAAATCATGCTGAAGTGTACATTGGAGAGACTGGAAGAGCAGCACGTGGATTGGGGAACAAGTGGAAATGAGGAGTCATATTGAATTGTGAAAATTGAACTTGGACAGGAAAACATGATATGGGATGAGATCAGATTTTTGAAACTGGAGATCGAAGGGCAACCAAAGGGGAGAACTCACACGTGAGGGCACGAGAGCCATGGAGAATAAACGATGGTGCAGGAGTGAGACCGATTGACAATGTGATGCTTCTCTTTGTGGGTTGTGTGTGTGTGTGTGCGCGCTACATCCTCGAATCCTGGACCAGAAAACTGAAGATAGTGACGTGATCTCAGCAGTCGAACTCCCACCTGCAGGTTCTGAAGAGTCTATCGACTGCACTGGCCCCATCTGCTTGCACAGTGGGAAACCACTTTGCTGTCCTGCCCCAGCAGTACGTGCCTTATGCGATTATACCCTTTAGCAATAAGCGTCAATATGAAATCCGTATACGTGCGGTTCTCGATTTACCATCATCCGACGTACGAATGATCATAGTTACGAATGTGCTCCGATAAGATACCATTGCAGTGTACTGCTTGCAGTATAACATTAAATATTGTGTTCACACTTTATTATTTATAAACTACACATGTCTAACAACAATACAAACAATGTCTAAATCCTGAGAGCATGCAGTACATTACTGGTCCGTATATTGTAGAGTATAACATGAAATACTTTACTGTGGTCTGATTTGAAAATGAATGGACTTCTGAACGAAACGCAGGAACAGAGTTTTTTTTTTAACCCGGTAACCGCCTGTACGCCTTCTGTGCTGTACAACCGTGGCGTGCCACGACCATGTCGAGCCACGCTGGTGTGGTTTAGGAGATTTTCCACTGCGGAAATTAAGTCGTGCCGTTATTGTCATGTGTTAGGACCACACAGAGACAGAAATACTCGACAACAGGAACCCTTTATTGATCGACTGACAGAGGCAGCAAATGTCTTCCCTCTGCCGAGTCTTCCAACAACAGGCCGTGTCAGTCTTCACCTACCTACCCCCTTTATCCTCTTCCTCCACCCCCTTTCTCCTACCAATCGGTTCCTCTGCTTGTCCTCTATTAAACTGAAATCCTCGCCTTACCGTTGTATCCAAACACGATCAAATTCCCGACACCGCCCAGCATTCCTGTCCTCCCGAGGACTAACGTGATCACCCATCTTCCCCGTGTATCCCCATACTTGCGAGATTGATGCCATCACCCCTCGCAACTGTGCACACCGTGTACGAAGTCCGTGGCACTGTATCGTCCCATCGCTCATCCCCGTGGCATAGGCTTTCTTCCCAGCCATTGGATTGTGAAATTTCCACCACAGGCGCAATGCAGTAAACATAAAATGTGCATGGTTTACAACTTTATTGACTTAGAACATCATATACCCTGGGTGTCTATAATCACTGGCTTTGTTTTACCGTTTTAAAGTTCCTCTGAACCTTTTCATCTGGTTTCATAGGAAACGTATGGCATACTCGTGCATCAATATCAGTTGCATCAATTTAAGTTGGTTGCATCGTTTTATTTAGAAAATGGATATGGAAGCTTGAGGAGCCAGAGTGTATCTCAAGTATTTTAGTGATTTCTTTGTGGGAAATAGTATCTTGATTTATGTTGTCTCAGTTCGAGTCATCTTTTAGAGAAACCGAAACCTGGGATTACTCGTGTTTATTCATCTTGGTTTTATTCTGTACAGGGAGTTTGCTGCACCGATGGAAGAGCATGCTGTGCTGCAGACAACACATGCATCACTGTTGAAGATATGCACTTGTGTTACTCCGAAGGTGGCTGGAAACGCATTGGTATTTGCTCCAAACACACACCACGCATAATACACACACAAATGCAGATACACATTTTGTGATTTACTACACCGACGATCCCTTACCCATTGCAAATGTATGTTTATGTAATGATGTAGGTTTTCACGGCTCGATGCATGATGATTTTGCTTCGAAAAGCTGCTCTCTCAGGACAGCCGAGTCATTCACTTCCTCTCCTCTCGTCGCGACGTTTCGCCTCACACGTTAGAGGCATCCTCAGGCGCAGCATGCGTGTGTAGTGCTGTTGCTCCTATATATATGTGGGTACTGTGTATGTGTCGAGTAATTTTTGTTGTATGGGGTCTACGTCTGAATCACATTAACACTAATCTTGTCTTATTCACACCCCGGAACTGCGATAACCCCCTCCTGCTTTGTCTGTGACTAGTCCCCTAATTGGCATCTCATGAAAGAAGCAAACATGGTGGCCAGTCATTGAAGTCAGTAGAGATTTGGGGTGTGGACATAAGAGGGGTTTCACCGGGTGTGTGGGAGGTTCTTTCATGAGGTGCAAATTAGGGGACTAGCCACAGACAAAGCAGGAGGGGGGTTATAGCAATTCCGGGGTGTGAATAAGACAAGGAGATTAGTGTTAATGTGATTCAGATGTAGACCCCATATAACCAAAATTACTCGACACATACACAGTACCCACATATATAAATGGAGCAACAGGCACTACACACGCATGCTGCGCATGAGGATGCCTCTAACGTGCGAGGCGAAACGTTGCGACGAGAGGTGAGGAAGTGATCGACGCGGCTGTCCCCAGAGAGAAGCTTTTCGAAGCAATCATAATGTATGTTTATGTCAATGTGCAAATTTATAACATGCTTGCGATTCAATGGCATTCGAAAATATAATGAATATCAACATTGATTGGTAATGGTAATGCTGATGTTTAGTCTAAAGTTGAGTAATACAGTTTATTTCTCCACAATAGTGGATTCGTTCTATTTACCCCAGAGGGATGATGGACTGACTTAACCCCCACCTGGCATTTGAAACCTCAACTATCCGATGACGAGGCATTCGTTCTATTGCTGAGTCACCTGGCATCATCACCATCAAGCATTGTGTTTGAAATTATTGACTTAAACAAGTGTACGGTATTAACGGTATTGAGCTTTTAGAATGTCCAGTGATTTTATTTTGTTGACAAATAAGTGTCACTGCTGCCATTTAATTAATTCACATGAACTATTTATACTCATCCTTTGTATTTCTAGGTCAGCCCACAAGTCTAATCTCAAAACAGGATGGGGAGGCTTGTGTTGATGATAGAGGCTGTCCGAGAGACAGTCATTGTCAGGGTGTGATTGGCAGTCATCAGGGCCATTGTGAATCGTTAGCCGAGGCCGGCAGCGCGGTGAAGATGGAGGCGGCACAATCCACCCTCGCGACAACTGCTGCGGTCGTTGTCACCAAAGCAGCTTCCTTGCCCTGGGAGAAGCAAGCAACGTTTGTTTCTTGTGCAAATCGCCAGTACTGCCCTGGGAACAACACTTGCTGCCCACTCCTTGCTGGATCTTGGGGATGCTGCAGTGTCCCCGACGTAAGTATCGTTATGCTTGTTACTACGGTAGGAAACACAAACGTGTCGTGATATTTTGGTAGCATTGTGACATTGCTGTCGTATTTGTAATATGTTAATGCAGTGACGTGAATGGAAAGTTGTACCACGGTGCCCGACTGAGTTAAAACCCTATTGCACCGATGTAGGGTTTAGTCAGATTTTATTTTATTTAGTGGGTAGCACTGTCGCATCACAGCAAGAAGGTCCTGGGTTCGAATCTTGGCTCGGATGCCTTTCTGTGCGGAGTTTGCATGTTATGCCCGTGTCCGTGTGAGTTTTCGCCGGGCACTCCGATTTCCCCCCACAGTCCAAAAAACATGCTGCTGCGTAGGTTAATTGGCATACAGACTTAATTGCTCTCAGTGCCCGGTGATGGACTGGCGTCCCATTGTGGGTATATCCCTGCCTTGTGCCCTGTATCTGCCAGGATAGGCTCCGGCTACCGTGACCCCTGTACAGGACTAAGCGGTTTCTGACAGTGACATGGGAACCTTGACCTTTATACCTCTATTTAGTAGTTATCCAGTGGGGTGGGGTTATCAAGGTCAAACATTTCAGGGTCGTGGGGCAGTTTAGTCAGGACAATAAAGATAGGCAGCATGTCCTTTGACTTTGAGAGGAAGCCGGGATACGCAGTGATAACCAACAGTGAGAAAGAGCATGCAAAGTCCACACAGAATGGCACTCGAGCCAGAAATCAAACCCAGGGTCTTCTTGTTGTGAGGTGACAGGCCTCGATGCTCGCTGCACCACTATGACCCTCTCAATGCATGAGAATTCCTCTCCATAGCCCTGTTTTCTCGTTCACTGTGTCCAGTGTTTCTTGTAGCCCATTAAAACACCTATGGAGAACAATTCTGAAATCCTATAATTTTAAATAAATATTCGCATTCCCATTTGTGAGCCCACATAACCTTGGTCGGTTTAAACATAACAAAAAAGAACGTTCTGATAACTATAAAAATAAGTGCGATTTAATATTAAAACGTATTCTTGGCCTTTTGTCCAATTGGCCCTTCGTCCAATCTCAAAACCTCTGTAATTGTTATCACACACCCCCCCCCCCATTGGATCGTAGCAACGAGTAAGCGCTTGCTTGTGCTCTGACATCCGCACAAGCTGTAAAGCGAACTCGTCTCAAGTTGGTTGCCTGATGATGCTGATTGCAATGATCAGCGAAACGTCATATTTCTTTTGTAAATGCTGTGAGTTTGCTGTCCAACACACCAGTGTGCTGATATAGTGAAGAATTGGCACGTTTTGTTCACGTTGACAAACTTTAATAATTGGCCGTTGTCGGGTGATGGAAGGTTTTACGACAAACATTTTTTACGTGACCTAACCCAAAAAATGGAATCTATTTATAACAAAGAATACCCTCAGTTCCTTTTTTGGTTTGTCACTTACGCTATTCAGAGGTCCTCATGCACAAACGCGTGGGTCTTACTTGGGTCACATCCCATAGAGATAAACTTTTGATGATTGCTTCGAAAAGCTGCTCTCTCGGGACAGCCGCGTCGATGGCTCCCTCTCCTCTCCTCGCGACGTTTCGCCTCACACGTTAGAGGCATCCTCAGGCGTAGTGTGTGTGCGTGGTTCCTATCGTCTCTTTATATGTGTGGGCGTGATGCATGTGTCCTTTGTTGTGTGAGTTCGCTTTTGAGTCACTTTGACACTAATTTCCATATCCCATTCCCACTCCCGGAACTGTAATTACCCCCTCCCTACTTTGTCTGTGACTAGTCCCCTAATTTACATCTCATGAAAATATACCCCTCACACAATTAGACGATCTACCTCTGATGTCCTGCATTCCTGACTTCAATAACTGGCCTCCAGGATTGGCTAAGTTTTATACGCATTTCTTGTTTTCGGTTCATGATACTTTTGAAGAAACTTTTGCAGAAATTATTAGCAGTAGTCAGCAGCAATACCAGAACGACATGTCCATCAAAGCATTACCCAGCAGTGCTCGAGGGCATGGCCCCTCCTACTAGAGTGTGGCTCTACTATTGCTAGTTCCCCCACGGACGAAAATGACCTCCCCGAAATTTTACACGTAATGGCTTGTATCGCCGCAACTTTTAGCCCAGCTGCTCCATCCATTGCGCATCTGCCTTGTGTTGGTTAAAACCTGAACTAATTGCAACCATGATAGAAGGCCCCTTTTCGGCCAATGCCTGTCAAGAGTTCGCATCTAAGTTATTGGCTAAGATAGTGTCCTTAATTGCAACATTGTTAATCCGCCGCAAGTGGAAAGGTACAAATGGTTCCACATACTCATACATGTGTCATGATCGCAGAGTAGTATTAAGAATATTGTTTTCTTTCCATTAGGAACAATTTGTAACGTAACCATTTGCAATATTATACACACACATGCACATAAAACCCGTTTAAGGGGTCGTTATCCAGGTTTACATGGTTGATTGGTTGCCCCCCACATCCACGTCATCCCGCTATCTTGATCCTCAGCATCCTTGTGGGTGAGACCCCATATTTTTCATATCATACCTCCCCACCTTCACATCTGTTTGGGTCTCTGGGTCTCATCCGCCCACCTACATCACAGTACCTCCCATTACCAAATCATTCTCTGCTTTGCGGTCCTCATGACCAAACAACATCAGCCTATTTTTCCTCCTCACCACATTGCCTATCACTTCCACACCAACCCGATTATCCGTACACTCGTCTTCTGTTCAGTCACGGACATGCCACACATCCACTTGACGAGTCTTATCTCCGTGCTTACAAACTCTGGTTCATGGTCCACCTTCGTTGGGCACATCTCACAGCCATGTACGATAAATCATTATTACATTTTAACGTAAAGTTGTATTGCTGTTAAGGATTTACCTTATGGAAAACCGTTCAAGTCAGTACAGGATTTTTGAAAAGTGGCATTTTGTAATGCTCCACCTTTAATTTGTAACGCAACATTTTCAATGTTAATTTAAGTGTTGCGTATAACATTGAAAATGTTGCATTACGGATTGGTTCCCAATCAAATGAAAACATACAGTAAAGTCCAACGTGAGAGGCGAAACATCGCAAAGGAGAGAGGAGGAGCGATCGACGTTGTTATCCCGAAAGAACAGCTTTTGGCAGCAATCATTATAGTCAAGACTGCCAGGTGGTCATTCTGTTTACGTCTGTGGACATGAGTAATAATATATGTGTGTGTGTTTGTGTTTGTGCGTGCACACTTTACATTCAGGCGGTGTGTTGTGCTGATGGGGAACATTGCTGTCCAGCTGGGCTTGTGTGCATGGAGAAAGACTGTATAATACCGAACGGGGGGAATTCTGTCTGAAACCGTGCGGCTTTCATACTGGCAGCCCACCTTCTCTTTCATACTGACAGCCTACCTTCAAAAAATCCACTCCACCTATGCCCCAACTCGAGTTTCAATGTCGAGTGTAACGCCCCACGAACACTGCTCTTTCTGCCTTTCGTTTTAATTCACACCCCCAAGTTGACCTGCAGTTTCATCTGAGTGAAAGTATCATGCGATTGCTTTGTCCATCTGCCTATAGGCTCACATTACTCTGGAAAAGGTTATTCAGTAAAAATGACATGGTCATTATAATTATTTTAGGAGCTGCTATTTCACGGTAGCCAAGGTACAGATTTTACATGGTAATGTTACGTGCCAAGACCTATAACTATAAATTCGTAAAGCATTTCACAATCGCACAGTATTCGAGTGCAAAGTGTAGGACGAGATAAGGTACCAGGTCTTGATAAGGTATGTATCTGTCTTGTCAGCCTTAACTGGAGCTATAGAGATACAGATATTTACATTTGACGTGGCAAAAAATAAAGTGAAGCAGTACTACCAATTTAATTTTTAACCTGGCTGTAGAAATGTAATTTTTTTCTCAGGAAGTGTATAACGGGGCTTCTGGGAGTGCATATTTTTGTGAAACCTCAACTGAAGTAGGTAATGTGCTTTGCCATCTATAAACTCAAAGGCGGCAGTGAATACTTGTGGTAAAAACAAATTATGTGTAACTGCTTTATATAGTACAGTCACTGTATTCACTCATTAGTCTTTTTTCAGCAGTGTACGTAAGCATATCTCCACTGGATACACATGTAAATGAAATGTTATTGTTAATTGGTCTTTTGGCTTTCTAGAGTAATGTTAACGAGCAACATTTATTTCAGCACGTGTGGCCAGGCCCGCTGTGTTCGTCTTCTGTGTTCTCGTGTCCGTCGATGTTCACGGAGGCGAATGTGCGGTTCCCATCAAAAATACGTTACGGAAATAAAAGTGGCTGGGGATGTAATGTTAAGTCTCTGCGTTGTCTTTTTAAGCCACGTGCCGCATCACGCGGTCAGGGTTCTTGTGAGTCGAGACCTTTAACCGAGTTAAGATAGTCTCTGTACTGAATGGATTTATTCTGAGCTCTACGATTCAGTCCTCCAGTAGCGATCACACTGCATTCGGTGAGCAGACGTCACGCAAGGTGGTTTGTCAGCACACTATCCCCGGACACCTGCAGCCGACCTCCCGCCCGACTGCAACGACTTCGCTCTTGTTATATTGAAGAACAATTAAAATAAACTATTAACATCCTACATGTTAGCCCAGGTGCCTCTCTGTGTGGAGTTTGCATGTTCTCCCCGTGTCCGCGTGGTTTTTCGCAAGGCACTCCGGTTTCCTTCCACAGTCCAAAAAACACGCTGCTGCATAGGTCAATTGGCTTGCAGACTAAATTGTCCTCAGTGCCTGGTGATGGACTGGCGTCCCATAGTGGGTATATCCCTGCCTTGCGTCCTGTGTCTGTCGGGATAGGCTCCGGCTCACTGCGACCCTGTACACGACTAAGCGCTTTCTGACAATGAGATGAGATGAGATTTATCTTAGCCAATCCTTGCTTGGGATTTCGAACTTTAAGATCCTATAGAGCTCTCACCCCAGATCATCACACTAGTATATCTGGCCAGACATCTTTGTTTCTTCTTCCAGTATCCACCGCTCACACCAGTACAACCAATCTATACATGGCCTCTTCTCATGAACAGGACAAGAGCATAGTTTCATCTAATCTCATTGTCAGGAACCGCTTAGTCCTGTACAGGGTTGTGATGAGCCAGAGCCTATCCCGGCAGATACAGGGCGCAAGGCAGGAATATACCCACGAGGCCACGATGGGATGCCAGTCCATCACCGGGCACTGCGAGCTATTTAGTCTGCAAGCCAATTAACCTATGCGGCAGCATGTTTTTTGGACTACGGGAGGAAGCCAGAGTGCGTGGCGAAAACCCACGCCGACACAGGGAGAGAACTCGCAAACTCCACACAGAAAGGCACCCGAGCCGGGACCTTCTTGCTATGAGACGACAGCGCTACCCACTGGGCCACCATGCAGCCAAGAGCATAGTCGACATGGCAAAGTCGAATTGTCCTTCAGCTTGGCATAAATACCCCATCACGAGTAACACTTACTCGTAACACTGTTACTCGTGATCGTTCAGCGGAATGCGGATTGTGGAGTAATTGTTTTTATGCAAAGCTGCGGCTCTACTCCGAGCTCCCGCCGAGTGACCGAGCTGCTCACCCTATCTCTAAGGGAGCGCCCAGCCACC
>JAZEWT010000017.1:12086802-12101453 GCA_036362905.1 Mordacia mordax
CGGACCCGGGGAGAACTCTTCGACACCACGTAGAATGACACCGTAGCGGGGAATGGAACCGGGTCGCGTATTGCTGAGAGGCACAAGCGTTACTGCTGCACCAGCGATGCTCACACGCCTGTGGTCCACGCTTTCAACCCGCGCTGCACCGACCTGCGTGCAGAATTATGTCTTCTCTTCCCCGCGCACGCCGAGTCGAGATACCTCAAGCAGTGGTTTGGCACAAGGGCTGCCCGTTCTTTTGGTGAGACTGAGGGTGTAGATATTTAGATGGCCCGCTGCCTACTACAATGACTGAAGGGTATGGCAGGTGGAGGGAAGTGAGCCTTGACGCCGGGCATGATGGTATTTACGAAGTTGGTTCGACAAGGTCTTTGTGTCCACGGGTTAGATGTCGTCGCCGTTATTGCCGTGTGCGATTTCGAGGTTTAATAAGGTGTACAGCTAGTGTATTGAATTACATACCTAAAACCACATCACTCTGAAAGCGCCAGATCTCGGAAGATAGAACAAGTAAATATGGTACTTATGGTGGATGGATAACCACTTATGGTGGATGGATAACCATCATAAGTACCATATTTACTTGTTCTATCTTCCGAGATCTGGCGCTTTCAGAGTGATGTGGTTTTAGGTATGTAATTCAATACACTAGCTGTACACCTTATTAAACCTCGAAATGGTGGATGGATAACCACCATAAGTACCATATTTACAGGCCGCGTGGCTAGGTAATGTACGTCTTATGATTCCACGTATTTATAAAATTCCGCACTGGCGTTGAGAATTATGGTCACACTGTCGCCACATTACTGCCACAACTCGCACGGCGTGGAAAGGCCCTCATCCATCAGTGCATTTACAAAGCGCTGCACAGGTACAAGGCACCCACCTAACCCAAGTGACCAGCGCTTGAGAAGACGAGGCTTAGACGAGTCGATTTCGTAACGAGTAGATTGAGTAACGAAGATAACACTTGCCTTGGAGGAAACCTGACGTTTAAACTATTTAGTTCACCCAGGTGAGGATGTCATGGACACTTTTACCAGCGAGGCCTGGAATGGAATGTAGTTAACCCAGGTGTGAGCTCATCAGAACATGTCTCTAACTAATTCTGTAGATGTACCCTCCCATTACAGGGGGGGTATTACAGTAATCGTGGAAGGAGTGAGAATGTTAATCTTCAGGTTTTAAAATAGTTTTTAGGAACCGAAATTACTTGCAGACATTAAAGATCTCTCATCTCATTGTCAGAAAACGCTTAGTCCTGTACAGGGTCGCGGTGAGCCACAGCCTATCCCGGCAGACACAGGGCGCAAGGCGGGGATATACTCACGATGAGACGCCAGTCCATCACCGGGCACTGCGGGCAATTTAGCCTGCAAGCCAATTAACCTACGCAGCAGCATGTTTTTTGGACTGTGGGAGGAAACCGGAGTGCCCGGCGAAAACCCACGCTGACATGGAGAGAACATGCAAACTCCATACAGAAAAGCACATGAGCCGAGATTCGCATCCGGGACCTTCTTGCTGTGAGGTGACAGCGCTACCCACTGGGCCACCGTGCTGCCCATATTAAGGATCTGAAACCACAAAAAATATAGGTAACTCAAATATATTTAACAAACACCAGACTCTGAAGATATAGATGTAGGTCGGCTGAATGAACAATTAACCAACATGAAAATTAGGGCAAAATACCATACCATCATATGAATACAATTAAAAGGTATTCAAAAGGAGCAGAGAGGATGATTGGCATACAGTATGTATTTGCTTTTGGCAAGTGGAACCAGAGAGGCAGAACTATTTATAGAGTTTGCAGCGAGCAGGGAAACGAATGAAGGCGTTCTTTTTCAAAAAGGAGTCCCATTAAGTGTGCATGGAACAGGACCAATGGAGGACTGCAACTGACTAAAATTGCTTTAATTTAATAATGGTTGCTTAAATTCTCTGTAAAGTTCAGTTTAAACTGTTTCAGATTAAGTACAATTGAATTATGTAATAGTTATGTAAGTGACTATACACATGTACTTTTCATGGAAGTGTCTGCTCGGAGAGCCTGCAGAGTCCAATATTAACCCAGCTGCCTTTGCTAATGCATTGGCTAGCATTGCTAACGCAAATGTGCCTGGTTAATGTAAGTGTGGATACGAGTGCAGTCTTTTCGAGAGGTAAAGTTACCCATGTGTTTGTGGTGTGCAGGCTGCCCGGCGACGGTCTGTCACTCCTGTTGTTCCTCCTGTACCTTCCCTTTGGATTGTGCCTGCTGCTGCTGCGCACCTTCATCGGCGTGCATGTCTTCCTGATTGCTTCGGCGCTGCCCGACAGCCTCATCAGGCGGTACGCGAATGACGCCACAACACGTGTTAAGTCCGACTTGTGGCTGGCATTGGGGGACATCTCGGCCAAGCAGTTTCTTTACATTTTTAGTTTGCGTCTTTGAAAAATGCGCAAGACAATATTTCAGTGGGGGGAAAATATGTTTGCTCACTCGACAAAAAAAATCCCGTTTTTATGTACTGCACAGCATAATGCATGTTTTATGACTTTGGCAATATTGGGTGACTGCAAAATGTTATAAATAATGCCTGCACACTAATGTTTTCATCTTGGCGCAGTATACCGAGTACCTACATTGTGCTATAAAAGCACTGGTGTTCATGTTTTTTAATCCGCGTATGTGTTTACAATGGGGCGGCGCGGTGGCCCAGTGGTTAGCGCTGTCGCCTCACAGCAAGAAGGTCCCGGGTTCGAATCTCTCGGCTCGGGTGCCTTTCTGTGTGGAGTTTGCATGCTCTCCCCGTGTCCGTGTGGGTTTTCGCCGGGCACTCCGGTTTCCTCCCACGGTCCAAAAAGCATGCTGCTACATAGGTTAATTGCAGGCTAAATTGCCCCACAGTGCCCAGCGATGGACTGGCGTCCCATCGTCGGTATATCCTTGCCTTGCGCCCTGTGTCTGCCGGGATAGGCTCCGGCTTCACCGTGACCCTGTATAGGACTAAGCGGTTTCAGACAATGAGATGTGTTTACAATGGATGCGTGTGTTTTTTTTCTCTGCAGGTTTATTGTGCGGGTGATGTGCTCGGTGCTAGGTCTGTTCGTGTCTCAGGATGACCCCAGGAAGAGAGACAAGGCTGCTCGAGTGTTCGTCTCTAACCACGTGACACATTTTGACCACAATGTGCTCAACTTGCTCTTTTCTTGTGTCACAGTAAGTGCTCTCGGACAAGTTCGGGCATAGTTTTCTTGCTTCTTATTAAAAATTCTCAAACCTGTCTTAGTAGAAAGTTTTCATTTCTATTTCTGCTACTTGTTAATATTGAAATTGACATATCATTGTTAGAAACACTGTAATGTAGTAAATTTCCACACTAATGTTTTCTTGTGTCGACCTGACGTAGTGTGACCCATGACCACAAAAATGAATTCCTCATGACATTGAAAAATATTGTTGGCCGGGGCCAGTGGACTTAGCTGGTGTTTTGTTTGCAATGAAATGTGCTAACCACTTCCAGACAGCAACTAATGGGCTTCGTTGTTAACAAGTTACTAGGAAAGACACGTCGCCCTCTGTTCACCTCCATCTTTGTTGGTCACAGACATAAATTATGTTCAACTGTGAGTTTTGTGTGAGTGTTTAATTTTTTTACATTTTTACTTTTTAACGCCCTACCTAGCCTTTGCTGGATTCACCAGCGACTGTACTGACATGGGCCAGAGGTTACACGGATCTTGGTCCAGCTCAACGGCCCACACTGGTCTCCAGCTGCCGCAAGCTCTGCTTCCAAGAGAGTAACCCTCCTCTGATTCTCTTCCCTGAGGAGGACACCACTAGTGGCCGGGCAGGGCTACTCAAGTTCAGGTACATGTTGCTCCCATCTATTTTTAACTCTGTCCTGTTGATTTTTGTGACCGATTGCTCCGTCTATTACTATCGTCATCATGTTCAATAACCATGAGATATTTTAAACGTTCATAACTCCTGTTTGACAACTTAGCACATTTGTCAAGGTTAACATTTTGCACATAAACTACAAAAGCTATTTTACAGGACGTAACACACTCTAGCCACGTTTTTCAAATTGAGTTTTCCTGCGTATTCCACCTCATCTCATTGTCAGAAACCGCTTAGTCCTGTACAGGGTCGCGGTGAGCCGGAGCCTATCCCGGCAGACACGGCGCAAGGCAGTGATATACCTACGATGGGGCGCCAGTCCATCACCGGGTACTGCGGGCAATTTAGTCTGCAAGCCAATTAACCTATGCAGCAGCATATTTTTGGACTGTGGGAGGAAACCAGAGTGCCCGGCAAAAACCGACGCGGACACGGGGAGAACATGCAAACGCCACACAGAAAAGTACCCGAGCAGAGATTCGAACCCGGGACCTTCTTGCTGTGAGGCGACAGCGCTATCCACTGAGCCACCGTGCCGCCCTCTTGCATATCCGCCGTGTTCATTTGCTATGAACATCTACCGTATCCTTCTTTGTTATGTGTTGGGTGTCCTGGACTGGTATGCAGCACCTGGCCTTTCAGCATAAATCTATCCGTGCAGCCAGTGGCGCTTTCCGTCGGCAGACCAGCTATTGCCGTGGTCAGTATTGCACTTGGCAGACATGCTGTGCCTGCCTGTTACATTTAGCTGCTTGGTGTAAGAGTTGTCTTTTTAATGTCATGCCATGCCAAGATATGCACTTTTAATGATCAATGCCTGCTGTATTCGAAAACATACTTGTGTTAGGCCTTCATTGGCACCTTAGCGTGTCTCAGTGGAGGCAGCTGCTTGGTTGCAACTTAAAATTGCTATAATATACAATTCTAGTTATTTTGACTGTAATGTGAAATATATTATTTACAGAATATGATTGGATCCTCTTGGTTTCAAGATCTGCTTTGGACATTTTTCTTACCGTTTACGCATTACCAAGTAAGGTACTACTATTTCTTTCTACCGTATACATTTTTACTTCTCATTGCCGTGCAGTTGCGGTACATTTCCACGAAAACAAATTTGAAAGTCTAGGAGCTAATATTGTCCAACATTTTTGAGGTGTATATATATATAGTCCCTGCCTGTGGAAACTTTTTACATTTTCCAAGCAGCACATCAGGTGGTGTAAGCGTGAATGTGAATTAAAGGGAAGACTATACTCATATAATTACAGTTGGTGGACATTTTCAAACAAATGTAAAATATGGATTTGCAAATTATTTAGGTAAAGGCTCCATTTATGGAATTTTTTAAAATCTTATAAAAGTGAAGGTAGTAATTCTGAACGCGAAGGTGGTAAAATAAATCTAAACTCCTTGAGAGGATTGTTTTTAAAATGATCTTTCCTGGTACAATGCTTGTCTGGTTATAGGTAATAAATGTTGAGCATGGGTGATGACTGATATCGTTACAAGTGCCCCTGTGGTGTTGGCAACGAATTCTTATTTAGTTTAGTGAATTATGATTTTTGAAAACCATGGTATTTGATGACCATCTTTTATTACACATCTCATTTTACATACAATACATGAACGCATATGGCCTTTGTACTGTTATGTAGTGCATATATTGTTTTAAATATTAGTTTTAATGTTTTATTCATATTGGATGCAAATTACATTAAGCATTATAAGATAATCTCAACGTTTACAATTGTAGAATGCCAGCTATGTTTATCTTTATTCAAATATGTACGTTCTCATCTGTGTAATTATAGGGAAAACTAGATTTAAAAATAATAAATAATGAGAAATAACATTCACAGGCTGTGGGCTAAAAGCGATTGTAACACGTGCACTGTTAACCAATGCCTTCCCGTTGCCTACTGCTTCTGTTCAACCAGATGGCTTCCCACCGAGTCTCGACACGAGGGAGAGACAGAGGACGGCTTTGCAAAGCGAGTGCAAGAGGTCTGATACCTATTGCTCGAGTTTATCAAGATAGTGAACAATTGCTATAGCCAGAGCTTTTAAAGTCAACGTGTGTTTTTAAATAAGCATGTGTGTTGAATGACGTCTCATAGGGATCGACATGTTAACACGATTTTAATTCGAAGGCTTTCATGAACAATTCTATCGATGAATTCCATTTTTTGGAGGGGTTAGGTCACGTAAAAAAGCGTGACCCATAATGTTCAAATCAGTTTTGTTTTTCCTAAAATGATCAGTTTGCTACAAATCATGAGCAACATTTTATTCCTCACACAGTACTGTTATTTTAATTTGATGTAATGTAGCATGCTTTTAGAAACAAGGGAGTCGTTTTAAACGCCTGGGGATGTTTAGCCTGTTTGTTTAACTGCTTCCATATGTTTCTGTAGTTTGGTTGTTGGATGTAGTCTTTGCTGTTTACAATTAACCTTAAAAGTAATTAATATGGCGTTGTGTAACTTGGGTAACTGACACACGTTCTCAAATAGACTGGTTTTGAAGTTACTTTTTGTTTAATCGAACATTATATGTTTTAATTGATGTAGGTTCTCACAACTCTATGTACGCAAAATGCTATGAAGAGCTTCTCTTTCGGGAAAGCTGTATCAAGCTTTCCCCCTCTCCGTTGTGATGTTAAAGACAGCATGAGGCTTCTGAATTCAGAAGTGTAATTTTTATCTCTAGGGCGGCGTGGTGGCCCAGTGGTTAGCGCTGTCGCCTCACAGCAAGAAGGTCCCTGGTATTAATGTGTCAGTGTTTGCGTACAAGTTCTGTTTTACACGTCGCATACTAATAGCTTCCTGCACAATAGCAGAATGTGGTGCTGTTACATAACTCTTCATGCTATCGCATAAAAAACATAATACATTAGAAAGGTCATTGTACGCTAATATACCAGCTATTTTAAATATTTTACAGTAATTTACACACAATACTAAACGTATTTTACCACGAAGCATTTAATTCAATCATATGTAAGCATAATGTATTTCTAAGTATAAATATAGACTGTTAGAGCTTTCTGTTTTTAGTTTCATGGATTTACTCTTCTAGTCAGTCAAGAATTACATACCTGGGTATAAATATAAGATGTGTAAAATCGAAAATGTTGACATTTTCTTGTAGTATATGGAAATTGTAATTTTTAGCAAATGTACATTTTGCACAATTGCACCTAATTTCCACCTTCAACAGTGAAGTAATTTTATCGTGCCTCAGGCTGAGTTCGCTTTGGGACTTAATTGTTTTTGCAGTTGATGGCTGTGGAATTGGGTGTTGTGTCTACACCACACAGCAAAGCAGATAAGGCTGAGCATGTCAAGAGGCTGGCTCGTGTGTCCAGGCAAACAGGTACACATACGCCTGTTAACCGGAGACCTCTGAGTGTTGTGTGCCAGAGGTGGCCCAGTGAGTAGCGCTGTTGCCTCACAGCAAGAAGGTTCAAGGTTCGAATCTCGGCTCGGGTGCCTTTCTGTGTGGAGTTTGCATGTTCTGCCCGTGTCCGCGTAGATTTTCGCCGGGCACTGCAATTTCCTCCCGCAGTCCAAAAAACATGCTGCTGCATAGGTTAATTACTTTGCAGACTAAATTTCCCACAGTGCCCGCTGATTGACTGGTATCCTATCGTGGATATATCCCTGCCTTGCGCCCTGTGTCTGCCGAGATAGGCTCCGGCTCACCGCGACCCTGTACAGGACTAAGTGGTTTCTGACAATGAGATGAGATAAGGTTAAATGGAAGTACTTGAATCATCATCAGAATTGGTGACGTATGAAGCAGTTTATGGTTCGATACAAAAATGTCATTTCACGTATATGTTAAAGTGAATTTAATTTATTGATTTCGGCTTTGCCTTGTAAATCTTGCTTCACATCAGAAATGCAAATTAATTATAGTGTGAGTAGCTTTACATGTTTTGTAGTAGTGACAAGTCTCATGGTATGCTACACATATAAAGTCTGGTTTTAAAACACTGAAGGTCCTAAATGGATTATAAAATAAAGTCAGAAAATCTTCACATGGCTAGAATGATATTAATGATTGATTACATGTACAACACAGTGAAATGTTGAATCCTGTTGCAGTTAATAGCTTTGGGTAATTACCCATAACATAACAACACCTAATGTTAAACGAGCAAAGCATCATGTAAATCAGTTGCATGAGGAAATTAAGACACCATGTTTGCCTAAATCCTACAGTCGCCACTTTTCATCAAGTTCTGTTAAATTAAAGCATTGGTTATCTCCACTAACAATTGTAAAATAATGATAAACAGTTATTGGCAGTAAAAGTACCGTTGCAGAGTGAATTAACAATGCTGTGGGGCAGGGCCTGCCGCTGCTGGGAGGGCTAGTGGTACCCCTGCGGGGAGGACAGCCAGGCAGCAGGACGTGACCCGTGACCCCACGCTCCTCACCATGGCCCAGCGCGTCAAGGAAGTGCTGCCACATGTGCCTCTTGCCGTCATCGCCAGCGACATCGGTATGTCGCTGTACTACATGCACTGCCTGCCCATACGTGTTTAATAATACCTGAAGCATTGCGAAGGCAAATGGTAAGTTCCATGGTGTAAACATTGTGCAAAAGAGCTTGCGTTTGTAATGATGTCGGTTTTCACGGCTCGATGCATGATGATTGCTTCGACAAGCAATCATCATGGAGAGAGGAAGCGAACGACGCGGCTGTCCCGAGAGAGCAGTTTTTCGAAGCAATCATCAAGCTTGTGTTTGTCAACAATACACCTCTATAATGTAATATTAGAATTTCGGGGTTTTGAAGGTATGAAATAGCTTATAACTGTTTCACGTATTTACCTTTTATTACTAATGGGTGAATGACATTTATAATGGAAAAACACATAAAAGTAACAACCCTTGAAGACAAGAAACGAAATACCCTAAGCTATCTAGGGAAAATGATTTGTGTATTATGACAGGAATGTTTTTAAAACATGCACAATTACAAAGAAAATGGAATTACACTGACAAAGTAACAATGATTGCAGATGTCTGGTAGTATAGGAGGTGATGGCTGGTGGTTTAGATAAACTCGGGGCAAGCAAAGGGAATATCCATTCGGAGGTCCACAGCTGAAGTGGAATGTACGGGTGCTTGATTTATTTATATTTCATAAACGTGAGATGGTAAAGGGTTGAGGAGGCCTCAGACCACACTTGACTGGCCATGGTGATGATGGTGAAATGTTATAGTTTGTTAGTTTAGTTTGCATTGTCACTGTGATGTGGTAACTGTTATGCATCTCTTTAATGTTGATGTGTTTTTCGAGTTTTGGTAAAGCGATTTATCCTTTTCAGGATACATTTGGATAATAACGCAGTAATTATATTTTGTGTACATATTTACAGTTTTTATTATGCTTGTCCTTGATATTAACGGTCATTGCTTTTTTTTTTAATTGTCAGTGAAATGCATTAAAATGTTAAGTAATTCAATAAAGGGTTCTGTCTACAGTAGCAACAAAGTGCGTCGACACCACAATCACAAATCTACTGGAAGGGACGGTAAAATTCACCCCAGAGGATCCACCAGCTGTGCCATCTGCCTCACCACAAGCTCCCACGCCTTCATCTCGTGCTCACAGTTCAAAAGGCTCACAGGTGACTCAAATTTGCTATCAAATTACACATTACCAAATACACAGCCTTCAGTGTTTTACTCCGGACTTAATTTCCACTCTAGGCAAAACGAACTGTTTAAATTTTAACCAACTATGGACTCATTTCTTGCCAGTGTGTATGATGTATACAGCAAAAGGTTTTACCATCTTTGACAATACAATTGTTAAGATCTTCAATAATTAGACACATTTCACAAGGTTTCAACTTTACAATAAACCACATGCTGGTGGCAAGTATGCCACATGAAATGTGTTTATGTTTAAAGCTCTTGTCTATGGTGTTTGAAGAGCTTGTGTTATTTCCAAAAAGAGAAGCCTTTTCTCATTTCACATTTGAAACGAAGTAGCGAATCAAATGTGTTTTCAGTATGTTGCGGTCACAATATTTACGAGGGAAATATGATCTGACATTGTATTATTCTTTCGACAGTTATCGAGCCCCATGACATCTGCTTCCCTGTTTGGTAAATCAACCGGTCAGAGGCACCTATCTTTGCAGGAGAGGAAGGCTGCACTGTATGAATACGCGCGTAGGTGAGTGAAAAGCACGCAATCCTGAGGTGGAGATGCCTGCAAAATTGACCACGCGTTGTTTTTTGCTTGCTGTATATATTAAACAAGCAAAATGTGTCTCGTATGGATGGCTGGCACAATATCTGATGTGGGTTGACTTATTGTGTTTAGTAACTTTGATTGAATCGTGACGCGCAGAATATGGTGTATTCCATAAAAATATATCTTTTACATCATAATTCACATTTTTATCATATTTAGTAGAATTTGCAATTGCAAATTGTTCAACGCTTTAGAGAGAAAATATTAGCATTGCTCCCGAATATCATGTGTTATTGGAAACATATTCATTGTCAGTAACCACGGTCAATCCACTGCTGGATGAAGGCCTCCACAAGCTGCCATCATCCACCATGATACTCTGATACAGCATTCCACTCATCACTTGCACACTGATTTCATCACTCCATCTTTTAGATGGATGCTCTTTCACACACTTCCTATCTATAGGCTTCCAATGCATGCATCTGTGTCTTTGCACGCTTTACACTTTACAGTACTTATGCAATTCCCTTGCGTCATTGATTACCATGCTTCCAGATGATGTTATTGGAAGCAGGTCACATTTATTAACAATTTTCGATGTTAGACAATTCTATATTACTTGCAATTACTAAATTTGACTTTTCAAAAGCACCATGTCTACTCATCTGCTTTTATTTTGGTCTGACTTTATTGACACTCCTAAGTACATGTATTCTGCATTTTCCTGATTACAAAAATTAAACGAAACCTTTCACTATTTTGCTATACATGCAACCGCATGAATGCAAATTATTTTCTCACGCTTGTAAAAAATAAAGAAACATGAAAATATATTGGGGCGGCACGGTGGCCCAGTGGGTAGCGCTGTCGTCTCACAGCAAGAAGATCCCGGGTTCGCTTTTAGGCTCGGGTGCCTTTCTGTGTGGAGTTTGCATGTTCTCCCCGTGTCCGCGTGGGTTTTCTCCGGATTCTCCAGTTTCCTCCCACAGTCCAAAAAAAAATCCTGCTGCATAGGTTAATTGGCTTGCAGACTAAATTGCCCGCAGTGCCTGGTGATGGACTGGCGTCCCATCGTGGGTGTATCCCTGCCTTGCGCCCTGTGTCTGCTGGGATAGGCTCCGGCTCACTGCGACCGTGTACAGAACTAAGTGGTTTCTGACCATGAGATGTGAAAATATATTGGATTAAACTATAGCACATGATTTATAAGCAATAAATGCTGTAACTATTAACAATTTAATCAATGTTTATTAAGCAATGCCCTTTATTTTGTTTTTCAGAAAATATTTGGAGAAGAATGACCTACAGGATTCCTGACCCGTAACAAAATCTGATAATCCACAACAGCTTTAATGACCTTAAGCCATTTGTTTAACAAAATCCATGTTTCATTGGTCCTTAATTTTGTTCAGGCAACATTGTTTAAAGTCTGTGTTGCAGAAGTTTGCTATTCTTTTCATGAAAGCATATAGATCATAAAAATAAGGCCTTAACTGATATTTTGTTGACTTTGTCAAATATATTTGTCATCTGCAAAACGTAAAACATTTTTGTCTTGTACTCTTGTTCCTAGATATGTGAAAACGTGCTGTTTTCATATTTTTGTACCAATGCTTTTACAGTGTCTACCTTATGCGAAAGCACGTAGAACCTTGAATTAATTTAGTATTACAGGTTCATAAAACATCGATGTTACGTGTTGGTAACAGCATCCCTTCCCACATTTTCAGTGTTCCCAGTGGCCAGTAAGCTTGGTGATGAATGCCTTGAATATGATCAATAATCTGGTCGCTTTCCCATAGATAATATTGCATGGATTAACGATGGTTAAGCATAGATACACACTTATTTGTTTTCGTCACGTTTCACACAAATTACAAAGGTGATCTATTGAATACACAAGATGTTTAGTTTAAGCAGAGCGGATTCACTTGTTGTGCGGCACGGTGGCCCAGTGGGTAGCGCTGTCGTCTCACAGCAAGAAGGTCCCGGGTTCGAATCTCCACTCGGGTGCTTTTATGTGTGGAGTTTGCATGTTCTGCCCGTGTCCGCGTAGATTTTTCACCAGGCACTCCGGTTTCCTCCCACAGTCCAAAACATGCTGCTGCATAGGTTAATTGGCTTGCAGACTAAATTGCCTGCAGTGCCCGGTGATGGACTGGCATTCCGTCTTGGGTATATCCCTGCCTTGTGCCCTGTGTCTGCCGGGATAGGCTCCGGCTCACCGCGACCCTGTACAGGACTTAGCGATTTCTGACAATGAGATGAGATGAAGATTCACTTGTTTGTATTCACAAAAATGTCAATGTCACGTTTGTATCCTGGGCTGCTCTTTTTGTTCAATTTCCAAGCTGACAAAAGTGTTTATCATCGGCATGGTCAAAACAATGTTGGCAGCAAACTATTTTCCTGCAGTGAGTTTTGTAATGTGTGTACAATACTGTTTTCAGAGGTTAACAGTTTAAAACAAACTTTCTTGATTTTAATGCAAAACACAGCTTTCAAATTCCTGAGTGTATTTGAGAAGTGGGTGTGTGGTGGAGAATGTGCTTTAAAAATCCTTTGTTGTAAGATAAACTAAGCATTGCCATGTTAAAGTTAATTAGCCATTTTTAGAAGTATGGGCAAGTTATTTCTTGGGGTATGTATGTAATGTGTGCAAACCCTTTAAAATAATTACAAATCCAAAAATCTGTTCAATTTTGCGGTGGCTTATGCATGCAAATTAGAAATTTTACAATTCACAAAAAGTGAAACAAGGATTGTTATTTGATTTTAAAAGCATGCAGCTTAAAAAGGAAGTGAGTATTTATACCTTTACACTACTAGCAAAATATACACGATTTGAAAAAATGTTCACGTACTAATTGATATCCCTGAAAGGCTTTGATTTTCCATTGATTTTTGGTTGACCAACTAGTGTTCATTTCCAAGAAATGCCACGTGTTTGTTGCAGTGGTTACATTGTAAAAAAAAAAGATTTTGTAAAACATAAATTTACTGATATGAACTTAACAGTGAATATAAATGTAATGAATTATTTTGTTAAAATACATTATCTAACAATATTTGTACAGAGCCAGTTTATGTACGGAATACCAGCAGTCACTAAGTTTTAAGGGTTTTCCTGGTAAACAACGGCATGCTCAGAAGTACTTCAACTACATCGTCCGTGCACCTGTAAGAATGGCAAAGCGCCAGCGTACACCCAACTCATGTTAATTGGTTGTGCAGCAAATTATAAAGCACTGTCCTTACCCAAGACATCACATCCAATGCAAGCATCAGTAATGTGTCCTGGTTCCTTTTACAATCGGTTGACATCGATAGTCATGGTAAAACGACCACATTTATTTTGAAGACCGCCATACTCCACTCCAACCTCGACTCTTGGGCTTAGGCAACCTTGCAAGTTGTACCTCCACCTTACAGCACTGTATTTGGGCAAAGCTAGTAAATTCACATTACAAGGAGTTCTTAATAATAGCAAATAATAATGGACGCTGAAAACCCCAGACATTTTTAAGGTACCACAGTTGATCACCATTGTATGTCATATCATCTAAAAATCAGCGATATCCCCTTGAAACCTATATTCTCACTCTGAAATCAACATGCTCAAAATACAGGCATGTAATTCCCATCTCAGCCTTGACATTTGCCCCAATGCTGACTACATCTACAGCAAAGACTCGTTGCTTTGTTGACATACATTAGAAAAATACCAACTACAATGACCCCAAATCCACTTATATATCCCTTGGCATGAGGTGTGGCTATGCTGCAAATTTTGCATTAGCGCCGCATAAAATGTAGGATGTAGTAAAAAATCCTGTGCCTGTAAGTCCAAACTCAAGGTCTTCCGCTATACCTTGCCATCCTCAATCCACTGACCACAGCAAAGTGTCAACGAAGACCGCCTGATGAACCACTTCAACGCGGCGGCAAAACTCCTGGCTGAGAAGTGTCTTCTCGGTGGATGGACGAGTGGTCTCGAGCCGCCACTTTCAACCGATGGGTCTCGAGCGCCACCTGTGATCTGTAGAGACCAGACTCAAGTGAGGGGTCTTGAGATTACGAAGAAATGAGAAGCCCTGTTCTGGAATTCTCTGGCTGCACGCACACCATCCACAATCAAGCTCGCTGATGAGGGCTTTTGAGTTCATCAAAAAACACGTACAAGTTGTGAAATATGTGGACGTTATAAAATGCGCTATTGCTAATCCCATAGCGAGCCTTTATATTCTACGGTTTAAGCAATGTTTATGTTAATACTAGCAATCTTATTTTGATATTTCCCCTGAAATGTTTACCCTATTTGATCTCAAACTTGGCAACCCTATTACCACCGACACGCAATGATCTGTGCACCACACAGTAATCCAGGCACGAATTCAACCAGTGAACGTTTAATGTAATATCTGAATACGACGAAATGACATGTTTTGATATTAGCCACAACGACGATAATTAATGTTCAGAATCGTTATTAAAGTTTCTCTGTCCCTCTACAATAAAAAAAATGAGA
>JAZEWT010000017.1:12102873-12119503 GCA_036362905.1 Mordacia mordax
CCCCCCCCCCCCACGGGATGCGTGGTGGCGGCGGCGGAAGTCATGCGGCTGCGGGGGAAAGGCGGCGGAGTAGTGGCGCCCGAGGCCGAGGTGGAGGCAGCGGCGAGGCGGGCGAGTGACGCAGCCGAAAAACGAGGGCCTCCCCTCGTCGCCGCCGTCGTCTCTCGTCGTCGCGCCGCGTATCTCCTCGCGCTACACGTGTGTGCGTGCGTGCGTCCGTGGCGGGGGCCGCGCTGGCGCAGCGGTTCGCGCACTGCGCTACGAACCCGGCGACCCTGCATTGATGGCCGGCCACGGGATAACGTCGGCGACACGTGGTGTGTGAACCTGCTCCTGGGCCTCCCTTCCTTTTGGGTGACTCGGCCTGAAACGAGTACATGGTGCGGTGTGTAGTAACATAGGCAGTTTGGAGATCGAGGCCGCCAAGCCCACGTAAGTGCCGGTCATGGCACCCATGCGTGTGGCGCGTTAGTTAATATAGGCGCTCGCCAACAGTGTTACACCTGAATATTAGTGGGGGGCGAAGGAGGGGGGCGCGCTGCGCTGCATTTTTGCCCAGGCTATCCGTTGCTCACTAGGTTGTATAATGGACCACACACGGTCGCGGTGCTGGTGAATGCTCATGAGTTACCGTCCTCGACAAGGGTGGTTACCCTGCCTCAACATGGATGTCGGTGGTGTTTTAGAGCCCGTGGCAGTGGTGGCGAGCAGAGCGTTGTCGCGACCACTGATGGAATTCTGTGCTCGCTGTGGTGTGGCTGCCTTTCACCTTTTTGCTGATAAGTGCCCTCGGGTTTAGTTCGATGTCTGGGCCTTGACATGATGGATTTTTTTTTTGTTTCTTCCACATTGCGCCACAATGCATATTCGGTGCTCTTAGGCTCCTACGTGCGTCAGACGCCCAACCGAAATAGATTAAATTAATGCATCCCCTCGAGACCCAGGGGACACGAGCCTTTGAGAGTGCACATGGAGATTTGGGATTTCACACCAATCATTGACCACGTTCTCTTACTCATCTTTACTGTTGACGACAATTAGGCGTGCCGTGTAAGTTGCGGTGGACGAAAATAGTTTTGTCAACCCAGCTAATGCGTTTGGGCAATTGTGAGAATGTGTTGCGTGACACAGTAATCGCACACATCAAGTGACGCCGCGCGCACCTGTTTTCTCCCACACAGCCGCTCGGAAGGAGTTATTGAGTTTGTGTGTGTGGGGGGGGGCTCTGTTGGGGAGGGTTTGGTTGCTCTAGTCCCATTTCGCTCTGTATCAACTGAGGCTAGATAACAATGCGGTGTTCGAATGCTGAGCGAAAAGGTGGAGCAGTGGCGCAGTGCGATCTGAAGCCAGCCGCCACGGTTAACCACAGTGTGTGCTTGTACATTCGTGAGTGCTGTTGGAATCGCCGGTCCCTGCCGTCCCCCCCACCACCACTCACTGCCCATCATCACATACTCGCGCTGGCCAGCGGTGAGATTTCATCAAATATCCCCCACGATCGAAGCGACGTGAAGAAGTCACAGTTCAGCAGTGGATTGGCAAAGGGCTGAGATGTTATTTATTATCATAATGTATTGTTTAACTTTACTTGTAGTTGTAAGTCGCCGTTTCGGTGAGGACATTTTTAAAGGCCATAGATGTGGCTTACGGGTGAACGTTTTTCTTGTGTACCATACTTAATGTCCTAGTGGAATGCGCATAAAATAAACGTGTCGTGTTTTTCAAATGAACAAATTAATGGCTTGTACAACACGTGCCCTGACACGTGCCGAATTTAAGTGCATGCCTCGCCTGTATCTTCATTTGCGATTTTACATGGCATCCTATTTCCCAACTGTTTCCTTCCTATAAGAACAGTGCTGCGGCTCTAGATGTGCATGGCATCTCCTTATTTATCACGGTGAGACGCTTTATGAAGCCAATTCGTTTTACGTGCAGTGTTATGGAGACTCCAGCTCTTCAATCTTGGCCGTTTTCGAAAGCAGTTGACGAGGCAATTGAGCACAACACAGTGCCAGTGCGTAAAAACGGTGCGCGGTACGGAGTCTTTGAACAGTTGAATTAACACGCCATGTTAATCTGAACTTACGTGTTCGAAATGAAGCAAGCACGCAGACAAAGTTCATTCCATCAGGCGCACGGAAAACGCCACCGCCGACACAACAGCAACCTTGCCTCTGCCGCTCAGTGCTCACATCACTTAGTCTGGTCATTTTCAATCAACTGCGAGATGACAGCCATTGTGACCTCACCAATATTGACGTGATTTTTTCCTCCGTGTGTGCTGAATCTAGGCTGTTTGATTTGCCAGACAAGGTATTTTTTTGGTTCTAAGAAAAACCTGGACCTAATTGGTTGTGGAGGCGGTGTGTACTTTTATCGGGTACTATTGGGTTTTGCAAACGTAAATATAGTTCCATGATTTAGATCATGACCACACCCACCACAAATCTCAGTTGTGAGCGCGGCCTAGAGCAATTTGCGCTCATGACAGTTTCATTAGGGCATATTAAAACAAACATGTGTTGTACTTGTTTTAAAATAACGTTGGCACAATAATCGTATTGTAACGGAATTCACCAGAAAGCATTCACACCGGCCAGCGGCTCTCCACGTTTTGTCAGTGACAGTATCAAGCGATTGAAGACTTGGTTGCGTGTTGCAAAAAAAAAACTGGGAAATTAGAGCAGTCCTTCGTTTCAAAGATCGTGGGTGGGACTTCTAAATTTGATGATGGAATGCCACCACATGCATCAGTGACTACTAAGGTCATTCTACTTTTAGTCTTTTGGAAACTGGACGGCTTTAATCGGTTTGTTAAATTTTAAAGACTGCTATATATTTATTTGAAATGATTCATTGTTTGTATTGCTTTAAACTAGGTTATTTGACCGAGTCTGACATGGTGGTGTGCTAAAGTCATACAGATTACGTTACATTTTAACCCTGCATTTGCCTGTATGTGACAAGTGTGTTCTCTCCTTAAGTGCTTAGTCAAGATTGATCAAACCGAATGAGTTGAAAAGATTCAAGTAACGGATATGCATTCACAAAATAAGACATTGTCCTGATAGTAGCTTGAATTTCATGGCTATTTCTATCTCGGTAATTATGTAATACTGTATATAAATACACTTTAGACTGTATGCAGTGTCGAGAGAGAAAAGGCGGAGGCAGCAGCTGAACGTGCGTTTTCTGACGCCAGCATTTTAATAACAATTGTGCTTCCAGAGCGCCTTTCACCCGAGGGCCACAAAGCGCTGCACAGGGCTGTGGAAAGAACGGCGTGTCAGCAACAACATCGCCTTATGAGCGGCGAATCGACAACAATAACGCTTTTATAGTTGGGAATTAAGTCCGCAGGCCTGGCTTGCGTGTCCTTAATTGGACGTTTAAACGAAGCTTGCGCCTTCGTAGCATTTATCCGAACACAGGCACTGGTGCGGCAAAACCCACGTGACGTGTGTGTTTTTTCGTAGTGCCAGCTAGATCAAGCTACATCTGGATCTCTTAGACTAATTAGCGCTGCCGCCCCCCCCCCCCCGTGTGTGGCAAAGGCTGGCAAGGTGGATTGCGTTAATTCTCGTTCATTGTAAGCCAATCCCAGGTGACGTTTAAAGCGTGATTCTCACGCATCTGCTTTGGTCATTTCATTTTGTGTTGACAAGTTAAGGGCATGGTTTGTTTTTCCTTGGGTTTTGAAATGATTACCAGGATAATGGACTGCACAGCATAATTGTTGCGTTTAAGTTGATATGTGAGTGTGTACATGATTGGTCCTATGCTCAGTTTTTTTCTAAAATGCCTACGCCTTACAGTTGAACACACCAAGTAATAACTTGTCTTGAATAAACATAAATGTAAGTGGAGCGACATACGTGCAAATGTATTGCCCATTAGGCCATATCTAAAAGGTACACAGTGGGTGAGGAGACAACACTGCATACGTTCAATCGTCGCTCAGAGGCAGTATTGTTCCTTGAGGGCCGCAAGCAGCTGGAGTGCTAGATGCAGGAGGCCATTTGGGACGCGGGGGAAAGTATTGGGGCAATACTGGATGTAGCCCAGTGCCAGTTCCATCCCACATTAACAAAACTCCCCTTTTTTTTCTTGAGGCTGTCACACAGATGCCTACTCTGTGCCGGCAAGCTTGCCTGTGGCAATTGGTGATGTTGGAGAAGTCATGCCTTGCTGTTGGATGATGGAAATAGCAGTTTTATATAACCACGCATCAGAACGAGCACGGGCACTTGCACCAACATGTTAATCATTTATACATGTGTGCCTTGACATGATAAACATACCAAATGTGTAGCCTACAAATTTATATGTGCACACACTGGTTGGTAAAAAAAATAAAGCAGTGTTTGTAAGGTTGCCTTAAAAAATATATTTTGTGAAATTTATGGTTCAAGAGTTTGTGTCCAACACTGCCATGGTTTATTTTGTAAGGAATGGTGGGACTTTCATCACGACAGTGCATTAAGGTATTCTGAATTTGTTGAGCTCCCGGTCTGGAATGTTGATCTTTATGTTTTGTCAGTGCAGCTAGACTTCAGGCCACATGCGCATAGTTTAGGTGGAGTCAATTTAACGACACGGTTTCATTGTGGAATGCACACGTGCATTTCAGCCACTGCATTTAATTGCCTCTGGATACACGTGAACGTGACATTATTGAAAGATGACTGATGACAAAGTCGTGATTGATTTTCAGCCAACAGATGGAACACCCCAAAGGGAGTCCAACTAAAAATAATATTGTGCGATTAAGTCGGAAATGGATTGCAGATATTTAGTGCTTGAGGCTTTGACGCCGCAATTGTGTGATATCTTTCGTTCACAAATGCGTGTAATATTGAGCCTCTAAATTTCCGAATTATTTCCTGTAATGTGTAATCATCTGCACATCTTTTTGTCTGATCCCCAGAAATGGCACCAGCATGATCTCGCTGATCATCCCACCCAAGGACCAGATCTCGCGCGTGTCCAAGATGCTTGCGGATGAGTTTGGGACCGCCTCCAACATCAAGTCACGCGTCAACAGGCTGTCTGTTCTCGGAGCCATCACGTCCGTACAGCAGAGGCTCAAACTCTACAACAAAGGTGACAGAAACCCCCCCTCCCGCCTCCCACCCAGGGCTACCTTTGTGTTACAATAACTTTGCCATGTCAGTGGTGCCGTGCCGAGATGTTGGCTCTATTCCGACCTGCGCCTGCTCGGAAACATTTATTCCTTCCTCCGGCTTGGACTGTTGATGCGGATCAGTGGTGCTGTGCCGGGATGTTGAGACTCTGCCGACCTGCGCCTGCTCGAGAACATTTGTTACTTCCTTGTTTGTTGAAGAATTATTTTGTTATTTTTTTCTGCTGACTTTGTCCTATAATTTATCGCTATTGTTCTACTTTCAGTTGAACTGTTCTAATGTTGTTGACATGGCGTTCTCTCCACAGCTCTGTGCAGCGCTTTGTGACCGTCGGGTGAAAAACGCTCAATGCAATTATTGTCGACGGTGATTAATATCTTATTTTACTTGAGGAAATGCGCTTAAAATTCCCTTTATCCAAGGGTATCGCTTTTACTTCTGTGGTGGCAGATTCTTCTGCGGGTTAATGTGAGCATTTAACATGACATTGGAAGGTTGGTGTTTGCGCTTGGAGAACGTGCCTATTGGTAGATTTTGTACATGTGATCTTATCACATTTTGAGAGGCAGGATTGAGACTGGGAAGTGCTTGGATGGGCATCGACTGTGCATCAAAGGTGTTTTGTCGCCCAAACAAAAACTGTCCCTTTCCTCCAGCACATTTCGATGCATATATCGTCAGCTAGATGTCTCATGGTGGGCAGCGCTACCGTCTCACAGCAAGGAGGTCCTTGGTTCGAGAATCTTCTCTTGGATGCCTTTGTATGGCGTTTGAATGTTCTCCCCGTGTGTGCGTGGGTTTTCGCCAAGTATTCTGGTTTGCTCGCACAGTCCACAGACGTGCAGCTGCCTAGGTTGACTAAATTGACCCCATGCCGTCCGATGGACTTGCATCATATCATTGGTGTTACCCTGCCACCACCAAGAAGCAAGCAGCATCCAAGATGTCGAGCAAAAACATGAGGCCGACACGGTTCCATGTGTAGACCTGACCGAACGGCCAGAGGACACGGCGGCTTCAGATCGGGAGCGAATGAACGCCTTTGCGCGGGTTTGCAGCGGCACGTTGCGGAAGGGCCAGCGGCTCTACGTCCTGGGGCCCAAGTATGACCCAGCGACAGCACTGCAAAAGTTGCCAGAAGGCCCAATCAGCGAAGCGTTGCTGGTAGGGGTGCCGCACCTGGCCTTTGTAACAGTGGACAGCTTGTACCTGCTAATGGACAGAGAGCTCAAGTCTCTTGATGAAGTCCCAGCTGGCAATTCCCTTGCTCTGTGCAGCGCTTTGTGACCCTCGGGTGAAAAGCACTCTATAAATGCAATTATTATTATTATTGGCTGCTGGGCAGTATTGGGCAGTAGAGCAAAATTAAGTTTTTTACATAATTTCTGTGTTCTTAGCTATGTCGGCCTGAAGTGTAGCACACCTGGTAGGGTCACCCTTTGTGAACAGGTCTGAGATGTTCCAGACAATCGATCCACAGACACTCCGACTAAAGGAAGGTGGTGTCGGGAATGGCAAACTGTTGCGTCATTCTGTTGTATTACCCCTGCCATTTGGGGACATCAGACCGACCCGGGTCAACCAGATCGTGGTCATTTACACGAGCAGCAGCACCACACATGCACAGTGCTCTCCTCTCCCATCTAGGCTCTCGTGTAACACCAACCTTCACTCAGCAGTGTAGTGAAGTATAGCCAGATTACCCCCATCACCTGTTTGGCACGGGTCCTTCAAACCATCAACATGGTCGGGGGGCCCTAATCACCATCCATAAAGGTTCAACCTCATGACCGATCTCCTCTGCTCATGTTGCTCACTGCAGAGCATCACGCACGCACTGCACAGCTCGTCACAACAACTACACATTTCACACTCGAGATTATTTTTCGCAGATCGACATTTTGCCATCTCTGGATTCACATCTTTGGCTTACCACTATGTGATCTATGCTGATGTTGACATGCTGTTCTCTGAATAGCTCAGTGCAGCGCGTTGTGACCTTCGGGTAAAAGGCACTTTAGAAATGCAATTATTATTATTACTACAGCAAACCCATTCAACCACAATTTACAAAAATGCACCTCACAGACTTCCCCTATTCCCTGACGTACGAACGGGCTCTGAGCTTGTCTCCGCACCTCCGAGCCCGTGCCTTGTAATCACTGATAGTGAAATTTGCACGGGCTATATGTTGTATTTATTAATATAAATTTCCAGCAGTGGATTAGCAAAAGGGATGTGCACATGTATTTGCTTAAATAAAAAAAGTAGTACGAATGCACTGCCTGCTTGTCGTGCAAAGCGGTGTTGTTTGAAGAAGCGTGTGCATCCTGCACCGAGGCTACAATTACTGATGACTCTTTAGGCTGTGTGCGTGTGCTTCTGTGGTGCCCCAAAGCAATAACTCTTTTCAGCTTGGAAGGGTGCGTGAGATTTCTAGCCATTGGACACAATATTTATTTCCCTCTGACTCCAGACGCTTTGCTAAACAAGTGTAAAATGGTTTAGGGCTGTCAAGTTGTTCCAGCATGTTGCTGACAAATGTTTTTTTGTGTCCATATAATTGCTCACCTTTAGCATCAAGTAGGATGTCTAGGAGACGATTCTGTGTTTCTGATTGAGCTTACTTGGCTTGTTTTATCTAGCTCTTCATCCTAATGTTTCCTATTAAGTCACTTTCCTCGGTCTCTTATTTGACAAAAGCTTGTCTCTTTCAACCATGCTGCTTATGTTTTTGATGTTCATACCAATATAAATTCATTGCAGTCTTGTTTTATGTAAAAATGCCAATATGTCAAAGGTGACGGTTGATGGTAGAGGTTGTGCTGTTGTGTTGGGCGTCAATTTGGTCGAATAAATATAGATGTCTTAAGGCTTCAGTTCCGTTGGTACATCACATGCGTATGTACATCGCATATAGCTCTATATCGTGGAAGTATTCGTAAGCGATTGGCAAATTATGCTGTACTGAGACAGGCTGCTTGTTACCGTTGAATCAGTCCTGATGTTTTGATAGTGATTTTTGTGTGGCCTTTACATAGTTTGTGCTCCAGATCCCTCTGCTGTGCAACTTGCGGTGTCATGTGGCTTCCATGCTACACCTGACATGAGACCTCTAATGCCTGGTCTGTGTGTTCCTTTTGACAGTCCCTCCCAATGGATTAGTGGTTTACTGTGGCACGATCGTCACTGAGGAGGGTAAGGAGAAGAAAGTGAACATCGATTTTGAGCCTTTCAAGCCCATCAACACTTCGCTTTACTTGTGCGATAACAAGTTCCACACAGAGGTAAGTGTGACTACGGTTGCAGTGTTGTCATTGAATGTGATGGTGGGAGCCAGAGCAATCATAATATTCTATTTCTAACTTTGACATACATTTCAAAAGCTATTATTTTAGAAGCACAAAATGTTTTTTTTTTAAATCACGCTTGCTGTTGTAATAATCTTGTAGGCTGAATTACAATTGGATTGTGTGGTTATTTTTGTTGAGTGTGAGCTATTGAAGTTATGTGATTTTAAAAAATATCATCCATCTGAATTCTGATAGCATACACAAAGCAGGTTTTGTTAAAATCTTGCAGTTGTCTTTTATGTACATTTATTGTCCCAAAGGATTGTAAGACGCCACCGCCTTGTCTTTTGGAATGAATCTTTTCCACCTGGAGGTGGATAAAATGCCATGCTTTGTCTATCCTAGGCTCTGACGGCACTGCTTTCAGATGACAGCAAGTTTGGCTTCATCGTGATGGATGGAAACGGCGCGCTATTTGGCACGCTGCAGGGCAACACTCGAGAGGTCTTGCACAAGTTTACTGTGGACCTTCCCAAAAAGCACGGTCAGTCTTTCACCGGCACACCATTGAATGGCCGGCCACGTATCTGGGTTTTTAACCAGCTTTTTGTGCCCATCTGGGAACCCACCTGACAGTTCATTTGTTTGTGAGCATTGTTTATTGCATTTATGTCATAATCTGGATTAATGCCATCGTACTTCAGTTTGCTTAATGAAACCAATATGCATAAAAGCAGCTTTTCTATTATCCTATTGGATTGTCCATATGATCAGTCTATTTTTTTACATTGAGTCAGGTGTAATCCACTTATAACCAATCTCATTCACTTAAGGGCAGATAGCACATGTGCACATGCATGTATTTTCGCACATCTATAGGACACGCATTCATATTCCGCATTGAGCGGAACCAAGCTTTGATTTGTTAAAGCCGATAAAGGTCAGCGTTTCCACTCAGGTCTTTGGAGGTTACAAGATGAATAAGCAATTTGCATTGAAAAGCTGATTATTTTGCGTGCAACCATATGGAACACATTGTAGAAAACATGATATTTGGTTAAATTGTATGCTTAGGCCTTGTCCTTGCATGGGTCGGTTTTACAGGCTTGAAAATGGGTGTTTAAGCATTGCTCTTGGCTTAACCATACTTGTGACCACCAGCAAATTAAAACGCATCCCTGATATTTTATACATGGCTAAACATGTAATTGTTACACACCTCATTAATAGCTTATGTTGGTATGCATCAGCTTGAGTCAGTGCCATATAGTATTCTATTTTGGGTTCACTAAATAAAATAAATCCACCCGCCCCCCCCGCTTGTTATGGAAACAAATCTCATCTTATGCTCTCTTCTGTATAGTTTTTCTTTCTTTTGACTGCTCATTTTTTGTGCATTGATAGCTGTTTTATCACCGTGCATCATTTGAAAAAACCACAGCTGGTGGTTGTTACGAGCGAGGTCACCCCCCCAGTTCTTCATGTGAGCTGCTTTGCCGACTCTTTCGTAGGGCGCGGAGGTCAGTCGGCGCTGCGTTTTGCGCGGCTTCGCATGGAGAAGCGGCACAACTACGTGCGGAAGGTGGCGGAGACAGCCGTGCAGCTGTTCATCTCCAGCGACAAGCCCAATGTAGTGGGCCTCATCCTGGCAGGATCAGCTGACTTCAAGACGGAGCTCAGCCAGTCTGACATGTTTGACCCGGTAGGTGTTGTGATCCACGCTGGGATATACTGACGTCTTCATATTTGTCACCTTTAGTGTTCATCTCCGCTACGGAGTGTGAAATCCTGCCTCCGCTCCCCCACCCCACGCCGATCCCACCGTCAGCATATCCGTCAATGCCATTTTTTACATTCGGATGGGCAAACATTGCTTTTCTGTTGCTGATCCAGTTGTCTGGAATTTGTTTGTTTTCTCTGAACCACAGATCATTGTCGTTGTTAATCTTATCTCAGAATCACAAGTCATTCGTCTTCATTTTCCCAGGCCTATGTCCTTTTTTAAGCTCAATTTGTGCACGTAAAAAAATATGGTACTGAGTGCATTGGACATGAGATGGCACAAATGTGAAGGGGGAGGATGAGACAGGGTCGTGCGAGGACAAACTAGTTTTAAGTAATAATGTAAACTTGTAACACACACACAGTATTCGCTCGCTCGCGAAGAGAGAGAATGACCAAGGTGCGAGGAACCACAGACAAGTGGGAGAGGCAGCCACGCGGTGAGCCGGCACCAAATACCCCCAAATCTCTGGGCTCTTCCATACATTATTATATTAAGGTGTTGTCGGCCAATTCATTAGTGTTTACTTCTACTGTTTAGGTGGGGGCAAACGATAGATAATTGGATGACAAGTTTTTTTTACTCTTTGCAGAACAATTTTAGCAGTGGACGATGAACACGAGGGAATTCTAGATTGCAGGGTGAAGTAACCAATCGCTGAGCAGAGATTGAGTTCGGGTTTGTGCAGAAGGAGCTTCGTATTGTAGTGGGGGGGGGGGGATTTGGGAAATAAATAAGGTGCAGTTTAACGAATTGGGCAAGGTCAAAAATGTTTTATTATCCTGATACATATGAGGTGTTACTTGGAAAGTAGTCCTCTATAGTTTTATAGAATGTGAAATAAATTGACTGTTGACAAACATTAAACTGTACTATGACCATCTCAGCATTGATGAAACGGTTAATCTGAATATGTATGAAACCACGGTGTTCTGTTAACATTTCTTAAGATTAAATGACACGTCGCTGCATGAGACCTGATAAGTTGAAATGGTATGCCGTAGTAAGAAGCCACTTCATGTTTATATTAATGATTTCACACATCTTTAACGTGTCTTCATTTGAAGCTGTGTAACTGGCCAAAGTTACATGTTCGAGAAGAGGTAAGTGAGGATTCATCCAAGGAGGATGTGACTGGTGAGGATAATGATCTCACAGTTGATTCGGTTGATTTGTCTAAAAAAATTCATCTGTATATTGGAGTGGTATGTTGCCAGCCACTTTCGAATGGTGTACCTGATGTCGTATGGTGGTATTCTGCATCATTAGGAATTTGGAGGTAAGGGATTTTGTAAAGCCCATATAAAGAAGGGAGTGAAATATGAAAACCATGAGGATAAGGATATGGGTTTCAGCTACAGTGAAATAAAAGTATGAGATCGAGGAAATATTGTAGAAATGAAAGCGAAGAATCTTGTCAGACTTAATACATGTTACGGGAGGAGAGTTAAAATACCAGGGCAATATTAAGAATTTCAACATTGCTGGCAAGCTTTATGTTGATGACAAGAGCAGCACTATGAAAATGGGATCTATTGTTGTGAGGACATTTTTGTTTTCAAATTAAAAGTACATCTGTTTTGGTTTTAGTTAATTTGAGGAAGTTCGAGATCATGGCGGGACTGCATCTAGACGGGATGTGACAAGAGAGTGGAGTGGTGTCGTCACTGGAGATGCACAGCTCAGTCATCGGCATTGATTTTAAAAAACAATGACTGGCGTTGTTTGCAGCTGCCAGCGTTGTTGTTATTCACAAGGACCATTTACGTCTGTTTTACGCTTTGACTTTTAAAATTAGTTTTCAAAAACATGAGCACCTGTTTATAAAACGTATTTGCCTGTGATTTAATAGAGGTTGCAGTCAAAGGTGCTGAAGATTGTGGACATATCGTACGGTGGAGAAAATGGCTTCAACCAGGCCATAGAGCTGTCTCAGGAGGTGCTCACAAGTGTGAAATTCATCCAGGAAAAGAAGTTGATTGGTAAGTTATCGGATGAAATACAAGGGCTTCCACGTATGTCAGCTGGCTAACAGTATAATAGACTTAATCATACTGCATTGCATTATATATTCAGATTGATACTCATGAGTTTTTTGGTGTTTGGTTTTGACCCCTTGTTGATAAACTGAACAATCATGTACCAAAGGAATGCAGTCTTACTATACAATGTGTAGCTGAGATTTTTTGTACGTATTTGACTTGTAGCAATGTAGCTGATGGGCTGTGCCTCGAGTTAATTCTGAGGGTTGCCCACAACCTGCATTGGCGGCGTCATAGTTCCAAACATAAAGCCACGGTATATTCCCTCAGGCAACATTTAGACAAATCTCTGACTAAAATTGTATATTTCCGTAACAGTTTAATTCCTTTCTTGCACTTGTTTTCACGAAACATTTCTCAGTTGTGCGTTTATCCACTGCAAGTCGTGCCCAGTTTGTGCTGCATCCGTCCTGAGTGCCCCGTGTGATTTTTGGAACCGTACCCATGTCCACTCAGGCAAGTACTTCGAGGAGATCAGCCAGGACACGGGAAAGTACTGCTTTGGGGTGGACGACACACTGAGGGCACTGGAGATGGGTGCGGTGGAGATCCTCATCGTATGGGAGAATCTGGAGATCACGCGATACGTTCTGAGGTGCAACCCTGCTGAAGGTCAGCAGCACGTGGACGCACGAATAAAACAAATAAACAAAAGTCCGATGCTTATAGAATGGGTTGGTAGGTTGCATAACATCCACCTGCATTGGTGGATGTGTTTTATACAAAAAAAAATACAAGAGATGTTGCCAGTGTGTAATTTTTGCATGTGGGTTTTCATCGTTTACAAATGCATGCTATTCTACAAACATTTGTCTGAACATAGCATTCATACTTTGTAGTGTTTATTACAGTTTATTACTTATCAATAATAAACTGATGAGTGCCAATAAAAGCAAAAGATTTACACAATCCTTATTAAAGTGGGAATTGTTTGGCTTCATATGTTTGCAAAAACACTTGCTTCAACCACATAATAACTCAGCTCACACAATGGGTCTGGAAATATGTTCAGTTTTAATAATTTGAAACCCGTCTTCTGCACATTAATAACAGCTGAAGAGCCGGAGAAGGTTTTGTATTTAACGCCAGAGCAAGAAAAGGACAAGTCACATTTCATTGACAAAGAGGTATGTTACTTAAACATTTACCATCTTGGCGACCCATGCCACCAAAACCTGCACAAGCTAAAAATAACTGAACAGCAGTGGCTGAATACCGGAGCAGAATTGGAAATGTCTTCCCAAAGAGTGCCTAGCATTATATGGGCTAGAGTACCACATTTGACGTACTGATATTTTGTAATGATGTAGGTTTTCACGGCTCGATGCCGATAAATTGTCCAAATGTGTTGGACAAAATATAAAGAATTATCTGCTGTCTCTTGCTTATTATTTCATTGTGTTTTACAGACGGGGGTAGAGCATGAGATGGTTGAGAACATGCCACTTCTGGAGTGGTTCGCCAACAACTACAAGAAGTTTGGAGCCACGCTGGAAATCATCACCGACAAGTCCCAGGAAGGCTCCCAGTTTGTTAGGGGCTTTGGAGGCATTGGAGGTAATGAAAAACGTGACTTTTTATGATCCACTATTTTATGCCCTATTAGAAATACGTGTGGTCATATGAGTTGTTGGTAAACGATTTACAATTTTCTAAGTTTGAAATTTTGCAGTTCGCCTAGTTTAATAGATGCATATACAGTTGAGTCTTGTAGATTGTTTGGGTTGCAGGTTAACCACATTTGCATAAACATATTCACTTGTGCACTGGTTTATTACCTACATCATGGCAAACATTGCCAAGTTAACCTATTTTAAGAAACAATGAAAACAGATATTTATGTATTCAACCCATACTATGTAGGTAAACAATATTTTTCAGAGCCTAATGTAATTGTTGTGCAATAAGTTTTAACTTCATTCCAGCTTTAATCCCCTCAACCAAATGTATTTGAGAATCAATGAAGTCACATGTGACATTTGGGAATATCTAGGAATTCTGTTAATGAGGATTGCTGTATTGCTCTCTGCCAGGCATCCTGCGATACCGGGTTGACTTCCAGGGGATGGACTTCCAGGGTGACGATGAGGAGTTCAATCTGGATGACTACTGAGGGATGGGCTCGGCGCCTCCGGCTTCAATCACGTGCCTAGAGTACACACGGCCACCGCGAGCGAATTGGGAGAAAACCAACAATCAACCAACCCGCCCAGCCCTGCCTTCTGAGAAATAATTAATTAAGTAGCCCCGCTGGATATAAGTCTCGCACACCTGAGCCAGGCCTGAACCCTGACTTGACAAAAGGAAAAAAAAAGACTGCTTGTTCATATTGTCTCGCCACCTTATTCTTGGTTGCACATATCCAGTGGCATCCTCTTAATAAAACTTAGTCTGTGTAACTACTTTTTTTTTCCTTACACCTGAGGTTTATCACCATTGCAGCCAAATTGCAAGTTGCCAACAAAAGCCTGGCCTCCTTGCAAAGGTTTTGGCCATTGCCCTTCTTTGCATCCAGACTCTTCCAATTGAATTCTTCAGTAGTGTTGGTTTGCCTAGACTGAGCACTTGTAGTTTTTTAAATGCACATTGACTGCCAACCAATTTATACGTGTCCCATCAAATTACTGGGGCTATTGGTCCGCGGGCCACATTTAGCAGTTGACTCTTGTGCAAAGGATCCACCGACCTTGTTTCGTTACACAGACTAATAGGAGCTTCACGAATGCTGAGGATATCCCCGTTTTTTTTATGAACCACAAGAACTAAAACGCACCAATCTGCACAACAGAACGGAGCCCGAATGAAGATCTCTGCACCCTTGGCCCAACATTTTTCGGAATGGAGAACTGTTGCCAGAAGGACTAAAAAAAGGAGCTTTGCCTGCAATCAAGAAGGCAGTTGTTGTTTGCACAGTGTTATTGGTGCATTGTTGATGTGTGTGAATTGCTGTTGCATTGTAAACATTTATGAGCAGAGTATTCCAAAATTTCCATCATGGAAGTAGATTTTCAAGGTTTTTTTTTAATGCAGTGAGAAAAGGACCATCTTGCAGTTTTATGAATTCCCATAATTGATGGTAGACTACCTACAATTTGTGCAGTCCCCATTATATTGCCAATCCCGAAAAAACTACAAGATGGTCCACAATTGCGCATATTTATTTGGAGTTTGAGGGGCCACTGTAGCTGCGTGCTAAAGTCTAGCACAGCTGTCTTGAAGCAAACGGTGACTACATATAAGTTGGTTTTCTCGTGAATTTTAAGTTCAGCTTTTTAAAGCTGCCCAAGGCAGGGCTGGCAACACTGTCCGGTGGTCTGTGAACTCGTTGTACAATGAATACCAGGGTTCTGCCATTGTATTTCATTGAACGTACAAAGAAATCCTGGTGTTATTACCCAACGAGAGATTGAAAGATTGAGGTCTTCCTCATTTTTCAAAGTAAATAAAAAAAGATTTAAATATTGCATGTTGTAGCGTTTTATGTCTCATTGTCAGAAGCCGCTTAGTCCTGTACAGGGTCGCGGTCAGCCTGAGCCTATCCCAGCAGACACGGCGCAAGTAAGGGATATATACCCACAATGGGACGCCAGTCCATCACCGGGCACTGCGGGCAATTTAGTCTGCAGGCCAATTAGCCTATGCAGCAGCATGTTTTTTTGGACTGTGGGAGGAAACCGGAGTACCTGACGAAATCCCACGTGGAAAACATGCAAAGTCTACACAGGCACCCGAGCCGAGAGATTCGAACCCGGGACCTTCTTGCCGTGAGGAGGCGACAGCGCTACCCACTGGGCCACTGCGCCACCCACTTTCAAACGTATTTAAACTAAAGTGAAAAATCAAGTGCAGCAGGCAAAAAAAGTTTACTGCCACAGAAGTGGCCAGAGGCCAACTTGAATTATTAATCACAATTTGTATCGTGAAGATTTGTTCAATGTCAGGCTCAGTCGCGAGGAAATTGGAGGTGGGGGGAGGAGGTGAACGGCGACATTTGCCAGGCACTGCATCCTCTATATTACGATGGTATCGGACAATTAACGAGCTTTTAATTTGCGGTTTTGTTATTGTCGGAGCCAACCTACAAGGAGAAGACCGCGCATAACAGGGGGAGAAACAACACAAAACTCTCGTAGAGACAGGCGCCCGCGTCGGGCATTGAACCGCCTTCGCGCTGTGCGGTCGCGATGCATCTGGCAAAGCAGCTGTGCTTCACAGGTCCTCTGGAAGCGTAAGGGAGACGGATGGGGGGGTAACGAGGAGGAGGAGCCGCAGAGCTACGGCTCGTACCCGGCCTACTGCAGGATCGCGGCCAACAGGGCGCCGCTGCTCCACGTCAGCGTGCGGGGGGGGCAGAGCGTGCGGGGG
>JAZEWT010000017.1:12144433-12154824 GCA_036362905.1 Mordacia mordax
GATTTTTTTTTATGTGGGAGGGAACCAGAGAACCTAGAGGAAAACCACTAAGAACAGTGGGAGAACACAAACTGCACACAGAAAGGTACCCAAGGCCTCGGGCAGGACCTTCTCTCAGTGAGGCGCGGATGTTACCACTGCCCGACCAGTTATTGAACATTGCTCTTATATGCTAATGAGACGCATAAAGCAGAACCTAATAGATGATCCTCATGTTGGCAGAGCACCATTAAAGCCAGGCAGAGCATTCCGTCTGGAGAAACATAATGTCAAAATTGCTGACAAACCGCTCTTGTCAGGTTTTAAAATCCCTCCGCCAATGCATGACCCGTTCCATTAATTAATGGACTATCTCAGATAAAATGACTTCTTGGTGTAGCAGTCCTTTCGTTTCAGACAAGAGAAAGGTGAAGAAATGTGACTATTCTACAATCGTGGTCAGCACATAGAACGACTGTCAATTGCACAGCAGGAAACGCAGCCATATTGGGTGGTATTTGCAGAATGGTCATGATTGGATGGGATTAGAACACAAGTGTAATTTGGTTAGATTTGTTTGGTTGAATCTGTTCAGTTCTCATAAGTAGGATGCATGTTTTCATCGATTGCAATTGAAGCTTATGCTTGCAAAAACATGCATCGAATTGTGCTTTGAGAAAAAAAACATCCTATCCATCCTAGTGATGTAGGTTTCCACGGCTCGATGCACGATGATTGCTACGAAAAGCTGCTCTTTCGGGATAGCCGCGTCGATCGCTCCCTCTCCCTCCATCGCGACGTTTCGCTTCACACGTGAGAGGCATCGTCAACGCCTGAAGAGGCATCTGTTCTCGTGGCTGTCCCGAGAGAGCGGCTTTTCAAAGCAATCATCATCCTATCCATTCGTCCATTGTCAAGCCTCTTTATCCAGGTCGCGGAGGCAACAGGCTCAGCAAAGCAGCTCAGACGTCCTTTTCCCGAGCAACTTCCTCCAGCTTTTGCTGGGGGATTCCAAGTCATTCCCAGGCCAGCTGAGAGATATAATCTCTCCAACGGGTCCTGGGACTACCCCGGGCTCGCCTCCAATTAGACCGTGCCCGATACACCTCCAGAGGAAGGCACCCAGGAAGAATCCTTATCAGATGCCTGAACCACCTCCACTGGCTCCTCTCAATGTGGAGGAGCAGCGGTTCTGCTCTGAGATCCTCCCAAATCACTGAACTCCTCACCCTATATCTAAGACTGAGTCCAGCAACCATACGGAGGAACCTCATTTCAGCCGCCTATATACAGGACCTTACTCATTTGGTCATTATCCAAAGCTCATTACCATGTTCGGTACAACGCCTGCATTACTGCAGAAGCAGTCCCCATCCATCGGTCAATCTCACGCTCCCTTTTGCCCGCCCTTGTGAATAAGACCCTGAGATACTTGAACTCCTCCACTTGGGTCAGCTGCTCACTCCCCACCCAGGGGGAGCAAGCCATATTTTTTTCGGCCGAGAACCATTGTCTCAGATTTGAAGGTGCTGACCCTCATCTCCACCGCGTCACACGGCCACAAACCATTCCAGTGCACTCTGGAGATCAGTCTGATGAAGCAAAGGGGGACAACATTATCTGCAAAAAGCACATGCCACCCAGTACCCCCAAACTGGATACACTCTGGTCCTTGGCTGATATCATGAACAGAACAGGAGACAAGGTGCACCCTTGGCGAAGCCTAACGCCCACTGCAAACCGGCTTGACTTAATGCCAAGGGTGAGAACACAGCTCTCGCTCCGGTTGTACAAGGACCGAATTGCGCACAGTAGCGGCCCCAGTACCATGTACTCCCGCAGTACCTCCCACGGGCACACGGTCATAAGCCTTTTCCAAGTGCACAAAACACATGTAGACTGGTTTGGAAAATTCCCATGAACCCCTCAGGAATGTGTGAGAGTGTAAAAATCTGGTCTGTAGTTCCACGGCCTGGACGAAATTGCCTTGATTTATTTTAATAATCGTTTGTAAAGTACATACTCATGTAACATGCTATTAAAGGACACAGATGGTACAAATGAGACAACATATGATAAAGCACAAATGTGATAGAAAATCACAAACACAACAGTACCGTGAGATGGAACAAAAGAGAAGGAACTGAATACAAACGATTCAATAAAGATCGAGTCATCAAACGAATCGCTCCTCCAAACCATCACCAATTCATCTAAATGTTTAGGATGAATGCCTGCTTTGTTCCAAATGCTTACGTACGCATACAAGATATACCTGTCCCGCATCCAGAGCTTGCAAGCTCACTGGGTATTTTCTGCTGTAATAATAAACAAACATCTATCTGTCCCGCTGGCGTTCACGGTGAGCGCAGGGCGGGTGGCGCGTGCACGGCCGCTGCCTTCCTGAGGGAGTTTGTGACGGCGAAGCACTGGGCCCACCTGGACATCGCCGGCGTGATGGACAATAAGGACGAGGTGCCGTACCTGGGCAAAGGCATGGCGGGGCGTCCCACACGCACTCTGGTGGAGCTCGCCACCCGCCTCGCCCACCACACGGCCAATTGAGCAGCCACGGAGGAAAGTTGTCCACCAAATCTTGCCAGGCTGCCCCGGTTTGCCTTGAATTCTGCTTCAGTAGTTATTTTATTTAAATCCAGATTAAATTCTACTTGCATGCCACTTCTATATTGGACCAATCGAGGGATATTTCTTGTCATTTTTGCTCAGAAATGTCATTAAAGTGCTTTCCAAAATGCGTGTGTTTTTGATGTGACTGTTCAGTGACCAGTATCGCTTGAGATCATTGCTGGAGAGGATGGTGACGGGAATGTAAGTGGATGGACTAAATGGGCCAGTTTTAAGTTAAAGGATATTCGGAAGGGGGCAGTGAAACACTATTGTATTCACACACAACTTTGGGATGTGGAAGCATGTAAAATTCTTATCACTAACAGGGAATACAGATATCCTCAACTTGGCAGGTATACGTAATTGTGTGAGCTGTTACAGCTCTGAAATGTAATGAATGTGCACTTTGTATTGATCCGAATTGCCTGATGAGTAATTAAGACACAAGACGGGTGTGTGTGCGCATTAGTCGAGCAGATTTGTAAAACGGTGTTAAACAAAAAAAACTTCGTGTGTTCGTAACACTAACTTGAAAGGAAAAAAAAATGTATGATAGGTGATGGTTTGTGCAATGGCTTGTCTTTATGCATTTCTAGAGCGTTTTGCACGCTCGGGTCACAAAGAGCTGTGGAGAGAGTGGCATATCAACAGCGACACAGTAGATCAAATTTGTTTCATCCTTGAAAATGTTCAGTAATGCTGTAATGGTAGTTTGTAGGATGGGGGTGGCTTGGAGCGTTTTACAGTTCATCTGGTCTCACATTTTTAGCAGTTCCTGTGAGCGCAATGATTCTGCACCTGGCCTATCGGCAGACATTTCGCTGCAAGTGTAGTTCCGGTTGTGATAAAAACGCTAACCCTTGTGACAACCGAATTCTGGCATCTCTGCTCGAGTGCTTCCATTTAATTTCATGGTAAAACTAATGTAAGATATGCAGATGCAGCGCCGTCAGGTTTTAAAATCCGTTTGGCAATGTGAACTGCTCCATTGGTTCATGGATTACCTCAAATCAAATGAGTGTCTCAGGCGGCACGGTGGCCCAGTGGGTAGCGCTGTCGCCTCACAGCAAGAAGGTTCCAGGTTCGAATCTTGGCTCGGGTGCCTTTCTGTGTGGAGTTTGCATGTTCTTTCTCCCCGTGTCCACGTGGGTTTTTGCCAGGCACTCCGGTTTCCTCCCACAGGCCTTAAGTCCCCAGTCCTAAAGTGCCCGGTGATGAACTGGCGTCCCATCGTGGGTATATCCCTGCCTTGCGCCCTGTGTCTGCCTAGATAGGCTCATCGCGACCCTGTACAGGACTAAGCGGTTTCTGACAATAAGATGAGATGAGAAGTGTAGCTGTCTGCGCGAGTCTGTGAATGTCCATGTTTGAAAATCATTTGTACACTCGGCCATAATCCCGACCCAATGCATATAACGGCTTTCATTCTGCACGTGGGGAAGGGGAGGAAGAGGGGGGCCCTCGTCACTCTGCCTGGCCCTGTACTATTCCTGCCGCCACCTGCTCCCCAGCGGGGTTCAGGTCACAATCAGAGCTCATGGCACCACGAAACCGGGGGCACGGCAGCAAAGTAAAACAAAAGTCTTGACAATTACTCAACAGTGTTAAATGTCGTTGCTCCAAAAGTTTGAAACGATGGCCCTTTTTTTCATCTCTATTCTGCCGTCTCCGCTGTACTCCCTTAAACAGACCTTGACATTACAAGTTTAAGTGTGAATGTACATAATTGTGTTTAAACCCAATTTGTTAGGATTGCAAGAAAAACACATCAGTGGATTTTAATGGTAATCTAACGCTCTGTTGCCACTGCTAACCGAATTACCCTTGACAACGCTTAATCGACTTCACTTCATCATTATCAATACACACTTAATTATGTGCAGTGTTGCAGGAGGGGCCAGAGCCTATCCCGGCAGGCAGAGGGTACAAGGCATGACTGTACGCAGGATGTGCCGACAGTACATAGCAGGAAACTGGGGGAAATTTACTCAGCAGGCCAATTAACCTCGGCAGCAGCGTGTCTTTAGACGGTGGTCGAAAACTGGAGTACCCGGCAAAAACCCACGCAGACACGGGGAGAGAACAGGCAAACTCCACACAGAAAGACAAGACTTTACATGGAAAGTAAACCTCTGACTTCTAGTTATTGGATAAGTTTGTACAAACAAAAATGTTTTGGCTGATGCAATGATACATAAAGCTGCTCTGCTATGATAACAATCGCATGTAAACATTTACTCCGGACCGATCAGTATATTTATAAATATTTAACTTCTCATTTTGATTTGGAGAAGTGGTCAGCATACGCGTGTAACCGTTTTGATGACGTGTGGTGGTGTGTGGGATGTGATGGATGTGAGACACGTGTTGGAACCAGGTGGTATAGCAACCTTACTCGCCTATCTGTAAAATGAGCAGTGCTGTTCGTGTTGTCAAAACTACTCTTGAAACGCCGGGGTTTTTTTAATGTGGGTACAAGATGTGAAAAACACTTTCAGCATGCCATGTGATTGATATTCGGCAAGTTTTCATCACCTCTAATTTTTTTTGCATTGACGCTCCAAACTGCTGCTTATTTGAACCACGTTGTGTAGAATTGCGCACTTACAGCCCTGTTGTCAGCCCTCTGCTGGAATAATGCTTCCCCCCCTCCCCCCACCCCTTTGCTGTGCGAGTTTTTGGGTTTATTTGACCATGCTTTACCACGCTGAAGGCAGGACGCACAGACGTGGGATCATAGTATCGTACAACAATAGATTTTGCAGCCCGTTCCTCCGCTACACACAACATAGCCCCACAGCAGTCCACGTTTGTGCATTGCGGTCGTCCATACAAACAATATCCAGATTCATCCCAATTTGAGGAGGCGCGGTGGCGCAGTGAGAAGCCTCTGCTGCCACACAGGAAGAAGAACCCGGGTTCGGTTCCCGGCCCGGGTTCGCCTTTCTGTGTGGAGTTTGCGCGTTCTCTTCCCGTATCCGCGTGGGTTTTTTGTCGGGTACTCCGGTTTTCTCCCACCGTCCAAATACACGTTGATTGGTTTGGAGAAGAACCCTTTTGAAAAGAAATAATACTATATTTCATCAACCAATAGGCTTTAAGACCAATATTATTTAGTAACATTTGTTTAGGGTGGCACGGTGGCCCAGTGGGTAGCGCTGTCGCCTCACAGCAAGAAGGGCCCGGGTTCGAATCTCGGCTCGGGTGCCTTTCTGTGTGGAGTTTGCGAGTTCTCTCCCCGTGTCCGCGTGGGTTTTCGCCGGGCACTCCGGTTTCCTCCCACAGTCCAAAAAACATGCTGCTGCATAGGTTAATTGGCTTGCAGACTAAATTGCCCGCAGTGCCCGGTGATGGACTAGCGTCCCATCGTGGTTGTATCTTTACCTTGCGCCTTGTGTCTGCCGGGATAGGCTCCGGCTCACCGCGACCCTGTACAGGGCTAAGCGGTTTCTGACAATGAGATGAAATGAGCATTTGTTTAAACGCACAATCTCTAAAACAGATCTTGTTACGGCACTATAATGCTTTCGTGACAAACCCATTGTCATCAGATCTTGAAAACCAAGTAGGGATTCTGTACAGTATCAGTACCCGCTTAATCCTGTACAGGGTCGCGGGGGGTCCCGGTAGACGGGGCGCAAGACGGGGCTATACCCAGGATTTGACGCCAATGCATCGTAGGGCACTGGGGGTAATTGACTCAGCATGACAACCTAGGCAACAGCGTGTCTTTGGACGGTACGAGGAAACCGGAGTTCCCGCACTTTAAGTCAATAATTTACAATCGATCGTATTTCTACACTTCAATGCTGTTCAAGATGTTTCAGTTGCTCTAATTAGAAGGCTTTCGTGACCAATATTTTCGATTAAGTTCATTTTTGGGTCATTTTCTACGTGACCTGACCCAAAAGTGAATTTCATCGATTTTTCAGTTGATTTGCCAGATTGACATTGGTATATTTTGTCGTACGTGATTATACACAGTGACATACACACGGCTGGTAGGGTGGTGGAGAGCTGTTGACAGCTATACACCGACAACAAATGTAGTTAAAATACATAAATTTAGGACGTTTGTCTGCACTTTAACAAAAAAACACACAGTAGCTGTTGTAGATACCGGTTCTAAACCGGTCCAGATGTTGAGATGAAAAAATGATACCTGTTGACGTAAATGTAAAAGGTCAAGTGGCAGGTCGCTTAAACGTGTTGTTTTGTGCGGCTGTACAGGAGAGGTGGCGTATACTCAATATACCTGGCATACATCACGCCTCAAGTTTAAAACAAAAACTTTAAATGTTCTCTCCACTCACCTAAAAGAAATTTACGAGGCAAGGATAACCAATCGATTTTTACTGATTTAAACGGTGGTGCTGAGTTTCACGCCCTCATATACATCGGGATTATCTGGGTACTCCGATTTCCTCCCAGTAATGAAGTGAATTCGGCCGGTGATGAACTAGTTTTTAAAAAAGGGTCCCGAGACCCTTTTCGTCTCACAGAAAGAAGCTCCGAGGTTTCGATTTCCGGCTCAGCTGCATTTTTGTGTGGAGTTTGCGTGTTCTCCCCGTGTCTGCGTGGCGTTTCGCCAGGTACTCCGGTTTCCTCCCATTGTCCAAAGACGCGCTTCTGACCAGGTGAAATGATCGGCTGAGTAAATTGTTCCCAGTGCCATGCGATGTATGGGCGTCACAGTCTAGGTGTAGCCTTGCCTTGCACCCTCTGTATGCTGGGATAGGCTCTGGTCCCCCGTGACCCTGTGGAGGATTAAGCGGCATTGATGATGATGGTTACAGTACGGTGATGAAGTGAGTAGGACTGCTGCTGCACAGCAAGAACCAACTGGGTTCAATTCCAGATCTTTCTGTGGGAAATTTCTCTTTGTGTGCGCGTGGGTTTTCGCCGGGTACTCCGTTTTCCTCCCACTGTCCAAAGACAAGTTACCTAGGTCAACCGACCTCACTAAACTGTCCCCGGTGCCTTGCGATGAATTGGCGTCCCATCATGGGCATAGTCCTGTATCTGCCATAATAAAGCGCCCCACCCCCCCGCGCCCCTGTACTGCAATAACGAGGATGAACGGACGCTGCACCACTCCCTCCAAGGGACCCCCGTTCAATACGCGACCATCATCGAATGTTTAGCTGAGCACCAGTTAACGAACGCCGAGAGCAAGGCGCCCTCCCCACGTCCTCTCCCACTGGCGCTCACGTGCGCCTGATGTAACCGGGCTGTTTGCGCAGACACGGAAACTGAACCTGGGCGGCGCGGTGGCCCCCAGTGGGTAGCGCTGTCGCGTCCTCACAGCAAGAATGACCCGGGTTCGTATCTCGGCTCGGGTGCCTTTCTGCGTTGAGTTTGCATGTTCTCTCCCCGTGTCCGCGTGGATTTTCTCCGGGCACTCCGGTTTCCTCCCACAGCCCAAAAACACATGCCGCTGCATAGATTAACTGGCTTTGCAGACTAAATTGCCAGCAGTGCCCGGTGATGGACTAGCGTCCCATCGTGGGTATATCCCCCTGCCTTGCGCCCTGTATTCTGCCGCGATAGGCTCCTGCTCACCGCGACCCGGAACAAGACTAAGCTTGTTTCTGACCATGAGATGAGAGATGGGAATCTGTGGCTCGCGCAAAAGACATCTGATTGGCACTCCGCGACGCCTCCCCTCGCCATGTGTTCCGAGCCACGTACGAGCAAATGACGTCAGCCCTCCAGTGCAGTGGGCGGGACCGATGGGCGCAAGGGGGGGGGGGATTTCAATGAAGGGGGCGGCGTTAATTGGAATAATAAGGTTGGGGCTGCGGAATTGGGCGTGGCTATGAAAGTAATAATAATAATAATTGCACTTCTAATAATAATAATTGCACTTACAGAGCGCTGTTCATCCGAAGGTCACAAACAAAGCGCTGCGCACAGCTTTTGAGTTCAGGCGTCTGTTGTTGTTACGTTGGTCAGTTGGGACGTTTGTCCCGCACGCGGAGCTTGCGAGCTGTCTGGGGACTGTCTCGCTGTCCCACCGGCACTACGGTGGGACAGCACTGCTGTCGCTGTCCCACTGGCGGTACTGTGGGACAGGACTGCTGTCGCTGTCCCACCGGCGGTACGGTGGGACAGCACTGCTGTCGCTGTCCCACTGGCGGTACTGTGGGACAGCAGGAATGGGACCCGGTTGAATTACCGGCTCGGGTGCCTTTCAGCGTGGAGTCTGCGTGTTCTCCCCGTGTCCGCGTGGGTGTTCGCTGGGTATTTGGGTTTCATCCCACAGTGCCAAGACACGCTTCAGCCTTAGATTAATTGGACTGTCGACTTAAGTTGACCCCTGCACTCTGCGATGTACTGAAATATGTAATATACGACGTTTGGGTAATGACCCTTCCTCACAGTACATATGGAAGCAAGAGATATAGAGTGGATACTATCAGTTGGAGTCTGAAAAATGTTTTCACTGGGTTTTGATAAGAATTACGTTTTTAGAAATATTTTCCGGTGAACAATTGTTTAATTGGCACGGTACCAATTAAGTAGCTACAGTATTGTGCTCATGTGACTTTTCAGGTTTCCGTATGGGAGACGGATTCCTCCAAAAGTGGGAGGCGAAACGTCGCGAAAGAGAGAGGAGGAGCGCTCGATACGGCTATCCTGAAGGATTAGTGCTTGAGAGCAATATGGCAGTACTGTACTGTAGACTGTGACGAAGGTTGGCTATTCCAGTCTCGGAAATATAGCCAGACTCTGCAATGTGCTGTCACCCTTCAACGCTGAGAAAATAATCCACATCTTGATCTTTTGACGAATCGGTGAGAACTAGAGTCTTGTCTTCAAGACTCTCCTTCTCACCTAGAAGGCATTCACTGGCGCTGCTCCGACACACATCCGTGACCAACTTCATGCGCCCTCCTCAACACGACAACTTCGATCCTCCAACACGGGTTTGCTCCATTTGCCCAGATCGCACCTCCATTCGACGGGTGACAGAGCCTTCTCGCGCGCTGCTCACAGACTCTGGAACTCCCTTTCGTTGGAAATTCGATCAGCTGAGTCTCTGGGCATCTTCAAAACGCGCGTCTCAAGACTCACTTGTTCCGTAAGGACTTGAAGTCCTCTGGCTAGGACTGTTGATGCTGCTCACTGCTGTGTGATTGATGTCCTTCGTTGATTTATAATAATAATTGCACATCTAGAGCGCTTTTCACCTGAGGGTCACAAAGCGCTGCACAGAGCTGTGGAAATAACGGCGTGTCAAAATAAGAACATATGAACGGTATATGAACAACAATCAAAACATGTTTTCTGTGTTACAAATCCGAGCTGCGGAGTCATTGTTTTATTTAAGTGATACATTTTGATTTATTATTGACATTGCCGTTCTCTCCATAGCTCTGTGCAGCGCTTTGTGACCCTCGGGGGAAATGCGTTTAAAAAATGCAATTATTATTATTTTCACTCTATGATTATTACTGTGGTCGGCACGGTGGCCCAGTGGGTAGCGCTGTCGCCTCACAGCAAGAAGGGCCTGGGCTCGAATCTCGGCTCGGGTGCCTTTCTCTGTGGAGTTTGCGAGCTTCTCTCCCTGTGTCCGCGTGGGTTTTCACCGGGCACTTCGGTTTCCTCCCACAGTCCAAAAAAACATGCTGCTGCATAGGTTAATTGGCTCGCAAACTAAATTGCCAGCAGTGCCCGGTGATGGACTGGCGTCCCATCGTGGGTATATCCCTGCCTTGCGCCCTGTGTCTGTCGGGATAGACTCCGGCTCACCGCGACCCCGTTACATGACTAAGCTGTTT
>JAZEWT010000017.1:12155552-12185913 GCA_036362905.1 Mordacia mordax
TGGTCGTGCGACTGTGCAGCTGTGTGTCGTGCACGCGTGTTGGGTGTTGGTGCGGGTGGTAGTGGTCGTGCGACTGTGCAGCTGTGTGTCGTGCACGCGTGTGGGTGTTGGTGCGGTTGAGTCGGTTTGGTGGTTGCAGGTAGTTGGGGCTGCACGTGTAAACACCGTGATGGTTGGCGTGACTGAGTAAGGAGTTCGTCTTGGTGTCGCCTTTGTGTTCACTCGCCGTGCTTTGCATTGGCATTGCACAGTACGTTTGAGTGGCACGGCAATTATGCATTAATTGTTGCACTTAGTGTTGGTGATTTGTATGGGTGGCATCTTCGGGTGCGAAGGGCGCGTACATAGCACTTTTTGGTTGCTCCGCGTAAGTGATTGTAAATAATGTTGATAGCTGGATGAATTGACCATTCGGTAGCTTTGTAGTGATCATTGGCGCTTCCCACCGTTTGAATTGGTGCTTTCACTTTTGATCGGCGCTACTTTAACTCGCGGTAGTGGTGCCCACCTGGCCAAGAGGTGTTCTGCCGCCTGCACCTTGTTATGAGCAAGTGAGACGCGCTCATGGGAGCCCTGTATGTATGGGCCCTGCTGCTGCTGCTGCTGCCGACCCTGGTGCTTGGCTATGAACCGGTTCAAGAGCCAGGCCCTGAGCCGACCAACCTTGGCCGTGGTGGAGTTGGGATTCTCGCTGCCGGCAAGACATCGAGCTCCAGGTGAGGTCAGGAGGCGCCCCGTTCGCTCGGGGGGAACAGTGACCTTCATCCGAGTGTTGTCGCCTACACACACGCACACGCACGTGGAAACTTGTTTTCTGTAAAAAAAAAACCTAACAATTTGCTTATTCGCTCACATATTAGATGACCAGCTCGTCAAGATACAACGTGTCTTCTTGACTGTATATATTTTAACACCAAACATACAGCTCGACACACAGTGTGCATAGGAGTGACTGCAATTGGAAAAACATGTGTGTGTGGGGGGGTCGTGATTGTGAGCGCACAGAATAAAGCAGTGCTTTAGGGAAACACGTGCATCTGTGAGACTCCCAAACCTGCCGAGCTCTAAAGACCTCTAAAAGTGAGGTGTTCTGGATATGTGAACCCGTTTGTGTGGCTCACGGAGTCTATTAACCTTCCACTGAGACGTACGCGATTCTCTCCATATGTTCCACTTCCTTAGCACGATAACATAAACGTTCGCATTTTAAAAGCAATTGGCCGAGCATCACAATGCAGGAGGACTCCCCGGAACAACAATCCAGAGACTCAAGTAAAATTATCTTGGATAAGTGACTGACTGCAGTAATATAGGACGTGTTTAAAGAGTATACGCAGCTAACATTTTCTCAGTATACCTTGAAAACACTTCTACAGTACACTATAATAGGAGGCATATAGAGTAACACGATGGGAGGGTAAGATGAGAGGATATAAAAGGGAATGACAATGTATACCCAATTGACCTTTATTTTCTGAGACGTAATTAAAGTTTAACTATGTAGTTTAGAACTTGGTTTTTCACAAGTGTCTTACCGCCCTATAACCATACGTTCTGTTGTCTATTGGGGGGGCCTTGCTTGCAAAATGAGAGATGTTGTAACATTCGATCTCGCCCGCCTGGTTTAAATTAAACAAGTGAACCCAGTTCTGCACGGTAGAGTCATGCAATGTGCGGTAATGCCATCAAACTGTAGGGAAATGTGCGCGCAGTCACATGGCCATGTGGCTAACGTGACGTCTCCTCGCACGTTGGCACAGCACGGCATAGACACCGCGCGTGTGTCTGTGTGTCTGTGTGCACTGTTAAACGTAAAGGGCACTCATCGGTGATTTGCACCGAGAGCGTCAACCTTCTTGTATTGTCTCATCTCATTATCTGAAACCGCTTAATCCTATATAGGGTCACGGTGAGCCAGAGCCTATCCCGGAAACACAGGGCGTAAGGCAGGAATACACCCGACGACGGGACGCCAGTCCATCGCCGGGCATTGCGGGACAATTTTTAGTCTGCGAGCCAATCAACCTATCCAGGAGCATGCTTTTGGACTGTGGGAGGAAACCGGAGTACCCGGCGAAAACCCACGCGGACACGGGGAGAGCATGCATACTCCACACAGAAAGGCACCCGAGCCGAGAGATTCGAACCCGGGACCTTCTTGCTGTGAGGCGTCAGCGCTAACCACTGGGCCACCGCGCCGCCCTTCTTGTATTGTTGTCCTTGTTAAATCTGATGTCAAACTACTGCCTGGGGTGGTCTTAACCCTTCTGTGGCTAAGTCCACGGTATGACAGTTGGGATGCACAAGCAATCCTGGTGTTTGTACTAAACCGTTCCATTCACTTTTGGGAGCGTTATCAAGCGCCTTGACAATTGTGGTCCGTGGAGATCAGACACAAGTAGGCCTCGAGGTGCCATAGATTGGAAACTCCTGACAGACACTATTCGGTAGCACTTCTGTTAGCTGTCCTTTCCAGATTCCACTTCTTGCGCCTCTGCTTTATGAATTAATAGGGGGTTTTTTTTGTTGGTAAATATATAATCCTGTACGACTAATAATATGACGTTCTTTCATTGATATTCTGTGATGTTCACTGGTTCTCAACTTTGTTATGAGGGCAATGCGCCTCAGTGCTTGGCCAATTATATTTGGGATGTGGAGGTTCCGCATGTTAATTGTAGCTCACAACCCAAACCTAGAACATCTGGCATTCATAAGTAGCTTCCAAAGAAATTACCAACAAAGGCTCATCTATGCTTAGGTTCACTTCGAAAAGTTCATCCAGATCAGGCCTATGTGGAGTTGATTTGGTGATTAAATCTGTCATATGTTTGATGGGAAAAAAAAAACCCAACCGAGATAAACAGACATTTTATTCACGAGGGAGAAAAGAGATGTTGTAAATAAGCAATATTACACCTGGCGATTATCACTGAAGGGCGGCGCGGTGGCCCAGTGGTTAGCGCTGTCGCCTCACAGCAAGAAGGACCAGGGTTCGGTTCCTGGCTCGGGTACATTTCTGTGTGGAGTTTGCGTGTTCTCTCCTCGTTTTCGAGTGGCTTTTAGCGAGGTACTCCGATTTCCTCCCACCGTCCAAAGACACGCTGTTGCCTAGGTGAATTGGCCTGCTGAGTAAATTGCCCTGCGATGTACCTGCGTCACGTGCAGGGTATAGCCCCTCTTTGCGTCCTGTGTCTACCGGCATAGGCTGCGGCCTCTGTACCAGGATTAAGCGGGTATTGATGATGATATTTTCCTTTCAGCGAAGTGACGAATTCAAGTTAATGGTGCGTGTGCGCCACTGCCAATGCAACCAAAACCAAATGATTCGTTTTTATTGTTACAATATAAACTTAAATCGTATGTCAGCTACGCTCCACCACTAAATGGTGACATTATAAGGCTTGATGACTTTACAATGAATTGATGCCTATTGACCCAGGACTAAATGTTTACTTTTAGAACAAATCGTGTATGCAAAGTAGGACATTGCCACCCCAAATAAAAACCAGTGATGTTTGAAAATAAGTTACAAGCGCCTGAAAACGCAGAGCGTCATTTTGTTTGCATATAACTCAGGATGTACGCGTGGGCATTGTTTGTCTTTTTGGACGGGTTGTTGGTTTACTTTTATTTAACAAAAAGAATAAAAGATAGCGGTTCTTGTCGGGCGCGCTGTGTATTGTTCAGTAGCGTTTAAACCGTCTTGGTTTTGCGATGGTTGGCAAACGAATACTGCAGTAATGTAACATTAAATAAATCGCATATATGCATGGTTATGTTTCGTACTTTAACCGTATAAAAGTTGGCCCCACTTCTTGAATACTTATTTCTTAATGGAGCCATGAATGCACTTGTCTCGATGCTGTTAAACTTGTAAAATCTCATAAAGTGACCAACTCGGCCCACTAACTAACAAGTTACAGCTCGGCGTGGCACAGTACGGTGTGTAAATGCGTGTATTTATCGTAAGTTTGGCTATAGGCTTAAAGATGCTCATGGCCATTGCCATGTCAAAAATGCTCGTCTTGGCTGGGGGAGAGGGGGAGCTGTGACATCGCGGTTTTGCACAAATCGATTAGAACCCAGTGACCTGAGTTTGTCTCCCGGCCATGGATTACAGTAGTGATGAGTATTGGCAGAGCTGGACCTGAAGCGGCAGGGTGGGCCACTGATGACATCTGTGGCTCACAGAGTGTCCGGCCCGGGGCGGTTGGATTCTTGTCTCGGTTGCCTTTCTGTCTATAATTTGTTGTGTTCTCCCCGTGCTCTGCGTGGGCTTCGTCCGGTTTCTCTAGCTTCCATAACAACATCAAAAACACTCATCACCGGCGATCTCAGAGTCGATGTTGGCTCTGGCAGAGAGAAGGCTGCCAAGATAGAGGAATCGATCTACGTTTTCAGGGGGTTGTCAACGTGAAAGGTGGGAGGTATTGAAGATTTGTCAGGTGCAGGCAGGTGTTTGGTGGGTTGACGCTTGCTGACCACCTGGCTGACTCCACCTACCTCCCTCTGCATTATCCTCATGCTCCAATATTCATATCTCGTCCACGACTATGTGTGGAAGTTGCTTGCGTTATAAACTGTGTTACTTTACCAACCCGTTGTGAGCGGCATCGTGAAGTTAAACAACCTCCATGATCGACACGGCATGGGGAGGCCTTTATTCAATAGTACTTTGGCAGCAGGTGTACATTTTTATTGTTATCTACTGTCAGTTTTACCCAGAACTCTTTACTCAGGTTGAACTTTACTTCCAACTTATGTGCCATTTTAACATTATTGTAACTGCTGCATATTAGCGATGTTTACTATTGTATTATACGAATACAAAAAACCCCCCAAAACAAATGTTTTTGCTATGATTTTACGTTCTGGTGCCATTTGTTGTTGACGTGCCGTTCTCGCTGCAACTGTGTGAAGCGCTTTGTAACCCTCGGGTGAAAAGCGCTCAAATGATATAGCACCAAGTGTTAATTGTTCAAATTCCTGGTAGTGTTTAATAAGTTGTTTATAGGTTTTAGACAACTGTCCGTTTTCTACTCACATGGAATCTGGGTTTTTGATGAGTACAGTGCCAAAGCAAAATGCGTCAGTGTTTGCGTGGTTCCTGATAGAAGGGTGGGGGCCTTACACCGCTTAAGGGCAAAACGCATGGCCATTGTGGCTTGTCTCAAACATGTTGTAGACTTGAATGGTAAATACCATGGGCTATGAAATAAACTAATTATTTTTAAAAAAAATGTTGCATTAGGTCACGGAGATTCTGATCTTTTATTTTTGACAAAATGTAGTCTTGAGATAAGTTTTCTAAACATGATGTTAACAGAATTATTACAAGACAGTTCTCAAAATGTTTTAAGTGTCAAGAGGGGTCTGCTTCTAAAATGTCTGAGACACTGGTAATGTATTTTACTGAGGGATAAAATCGGTAAAATGACATTCGAAGTTAAATTTCAATGTTTTACACTATATTATAATATTGTAGTGCCACTAGTTGGGTTTTCCTTTTCTTTACGTAAAACAAATGTCTTTTAGTGGCTATAGACTGTGGAAAAAACCTTTGTTTCACTTCTTGAGAAGGTGGAGCTGTATATATGTGAAATGTTGAACAGTGAGGCACCTATAGTGTAGTCCATCTTGACCATTCATGTGATGTTCTGCTGACATTGTGGAATTCTGAGAGTGCATTTTTCTTTCCCTGGTGACGTAATAATAATAATTGCACTTCTAGAATGCTTTTCACCCGGGGTCACAAAGCACTGCACAAAGACATATAACGCCAATCATTTTGGTGTAACTTTTGTATGAAATTAATTAGATAAACCTTGTCCAATATGACTTACATTATTATCAACCGTGGTTAGTCCACTACTGGATGAGAAATCCTTTCTAAGCTATAGCCATGTCTCACAGTCCTTCGATGTATTTTTCCCATTGTCCATGGATGGACCTATAATGCTAAAAAAACCCACATAGTAAATCTACTGTACAAAATCTAATTATACCACCATAGACTTATTGGAATACTTGTTGAAAAACAACAGTGACACAAGGATAAGCAATACACCAGCTTTCCAAAGCAATGTGCTTACAAATTGAAACGTTGAATGTTGGAAAAATACAGTCACACTGACTAATTTTATTTAGTGATTCTGCTTATAACTCGAGAAACGAAAGCAGCACAAGTAAGCCTTCCTGTGTAGTTGGCCAATCATAATCATTGGGTCGAGCTGAACATTCCTATTTGTTATGGGTACTTTTTTGCCAGTATACATATATAAGATTAGAAAGGTTTTACCGTATCTGGCGATTATGCAGGTGTTAATATATTAACACCTGCACAATTACCAGGCAATTATGCAGGTGTTAAGATCCCAAACACAAAATAGATACATTTCACAATGTGTCTAGTTTGCAAAAGCCACACATGCTAGTGGCAAAATATGCAAACAGGTAGCTTTGATAACCTATGCATTGTCCTTCAAACTGACTGGCCTTCACCAGGCAGTGGCTTCCTTTTGAGCCGAATTGCCGGTGTCAGCCGTTGCCAAAAGGCAGTCAGCTCAGGACAATGCAGTATCAATGCTTATAGCTTAGGTGGAGCTGTTAACGCTCTGGGTACTTTTTTGCCAGTATACAATCTATATTCCTATTTGTAATGTCCAAAGTTGTTTTTGGAGAGGGTGAGACCTGAACGTTTTTAAGTATATTAATGGAAATAAATAACTAGTGTGCAACTACAGCCTCACTACCATCTGCAAATCGCAAGGTAAAGTCCAGATCCTCTGCTAGGAGGGGGAGACGTTATAAAGCAGCAATGTTTTATTTTAAAGCCGCTATTATTGTCTCCCAATAATCTCAACTTATATACAGCATTTCATATTCTAATATACTCTTTCTCTGTAATGATAATAAAATAAATGTATAACGCGGAGAGGATTTCTTCAGCTTGTTAACACAATGAGTAGACTCAGATATGGATGATGTGGAAGGAGTGAGTGGGGGCATGTGAGTGATACACATCGGCCATCCTCTCTGGTGAAGAATTGCAAATTGTGGACTTGGCTCTGGCAGTGAGAGGACCAAATTCACCACCAAGGTTAGTCTAACGATACTGTAGTTTTACCATTATTGTATAGACTTCTGCCCGTTTCTCTGAATTCTTTCCGTAACTAAACAACGCTAGTTAATTGGCCAAAGCAGTTCCATAACTAAAGAACACTAATTAATTGGCCAAAGCATCATACTATCCAGGATGCAGTGTTTGGGAAATGTTGGCACCAGTTAACTTCGTGGCTGCCTTCCCCCCATCTCTGGTATCCTCGCACCTGTGTGGGATCCTCATTTCGAACGAATATCTTCTTTTCGAGCGAATACCTTCGCCGCTGAGCGAATCCTGTGCGCGTTACAAAATGTTTTCTTCTTTATTTTGGGGAATGTTTGGGGCATGACTGTAGGTGGGGTATCGAAGTACAGTTTAAGAGTTGACTTTCCACCGTACTTTGTTGCTCTCCGCAAACCAGTTCGGCGCGCTCCTCCATATGGTGGTTAATCTGTACGCCGTGCGCTTCGCAGTTCGTTGGTGATCATCAGCACGCTGGATGGGCAGTTGACGGCGCTGGACGCGGAGAGCGGTGGCGCACTGCGCTGGCGACTTGACGCAGGTGCCGGCTCTCTGCTCGCATCGAGCATCAGCACCAATCAGGTGAGAGAGTGAGCGCTCGATCATGCCACCTATCTCTGCATGTGCGTGCATTGTCATTGTCATCATCATCATTATCAGTACCCGCTTAATCCTGTACAGGGTCGCGGGGGGCCTGAGCCTATCCCGGCGGACAGAGGGCACAAGGCAGGGCTATGCCCAGGACGTGACGTCAGTACATCGCAGGGCTCTTTGGGCAATTTACTCGGCAGGCCAAGTAACCTAGGCAGGAGCTTGTCTTTGGACGGTGGGAGGAAACGGAAGTACCCAGCAAAAACCCACGCAGACATGGGGAGAACACGCAAACTCAAACATAAAGGCACCCGAGCTGGGAATCGATCCCGGGTCCATCTTGGTGTGAGGCATACTGCCCTACTTTTCTGTGCCACCGTGCAGCTCGCATTGTAATTGTACAGACGTGTTAGTTCACTGGTACTTGGAAGCGTAAGAATGTAGTAAATCAATGCACTCAGGTGCATTTCCCATTACTGTCCGTGACGTAGTCCCACAGCCCGATGACGTTTGTGCATGGTCGTTCCTTATCGCCGTATGGATAACGGAGATATGTTTGGATCTGGGCATAATGCTGGGGGTGGATAAACTTTGATCGCAGTACAGCCACACTCGAAAGGTTGTAACGCATTGGAATGAACGACCGAATAACGAGATGAGAATTTGAAAGTAAACGAGATTTTGGCTTCGTCTGTTCTGGGTTGTGCCTTTTGTTAAGAGCTGTTACACAACTACTGACGGTGGAAAAAGCAACGGTGGTGTCACGATTTCACGAGACACCGGGACACAGTAACAAACAGCGTGACATGCGTACTTGAATACATCATGACCTTGAGGCATTATATAATTTGGCACCAGGTGCTCTAAATCGGATTAATCACCTCCACTGTCGCTTTTGCAAAGTAAGCAATTATCCACCAGCATACTGAGTTAGCCTTGTGCAATCGGCAAAATTAGTACATTATTTAAACCTTCCCAGTGTACAGATATTTAACGTTGAGAGCAACTGTTTATATACTGTGGAGCCGTTATATTGGTCATGTTATACGCCAAACACAACACCAGACCATGCAGTTTTTTGGTGAGATGGAAACCCGATGTATGCACAGCTAAACTGTACGAAGTTTGTTGTCGTATAACCTTGGACTTGTATACAGTGTTTTATGACCCGTACAGTCCGGCTGTATTTTATGGCCCTTGTTGGCAGCTTAAACGTTCAGCATTTCAAAGATAAAACCCGAGTTTGCACAAACACTGATATGTCTTGTCGCTTTACACATTGTAACACGACTTTTTTTGTGTTTTGGGTTTATTTGGTAAGTATAGTATTGACCCATTCCCATAATGTTCGCTCAGGTGAAATAGTTTACAATGCTTGCCACATCTGTGATGTTGGAATGTAATTTTGAAACGTTTCATTGCTTAAAATAGCTTTTATACTCGAGTACAGAATTAACGAGTCGAGCAAAAACAATTGTGTTCATAAAAAATGTGTTTGTATTGTTAAGTCTCACCCGATGGGTTGTACCCCATTAGTGGGTCACGAGCGCCATCTAGCGGCACGTGGATACCAGACTCAAGTGGGGCAAGTGGGCCTTGAGGTGCACAAGGTTGAAAACCACTGCATTCGGGGACAATTCGATAAATAAAAGTATATGAACCAATGGGTACAATGTAAGAAGAAATAAAAAAACGTGAATATAAAAGGCCAAATTAACAGAGGCTTGAATTCGGTTGCTAATTACTGAAATCACAATTCTTTGACATTACAGTGCACTTGCCTTGATAGACTCTAGGCAACTGGGGGCACAATCGTTAACAAACCGCGCTACGCATCTGTCACACGAGGTTGATTTCGGGCCACTGCTAATTTCAGTGGTGAATGATGCTTGAATGGTCTTAGGTCCCCACTTCACAAATCAGCACTCACGGGCATGGTCAATTTAATCATTAAACAACCCACATAACCAGTACAGATTGGCGAGGCTATTGTCCTATAATCGATTAACAAAGGTCTGTAAATTATTTTTTTGTACTGCGTGGTTTATTAAATGATTGAATGTCATGCGCACTAGGCTCATTGAATTTGTGTCACAAGCTGACAGCACTTCACATGCCCTCTGTTGGTTCATCGGTGCATAACAGCTTGAGCTTATAAAAACCAGCTTAGTGCCAAATTTTCAACTCGGACTAAAGAGACGAATGACACTGTCTTGGTAATTTTCCACACTATTGGCAAGAAACATTGGTACATTTCAGTAAAAGGAAAAAAAACTCATTTCGAAAACGAGCATGTGCAGTAGACTCTGCACGTTTCATTTTTACTTTCTGACAGTAGACAATTATAATATGATTGATAAAGCATCATTGAGCCATATGGCTTTTTATGGAGAATCCTGAGTGGAGAAACTTGGCAAATTCCATTAATGATAATTTATGAATGTGTGAAGAGATAGCAGTACCCCGAAAGAAAGAAAAAAACATGCTTTGTATATACCGGTTTCACCATTGTTAGAGATCATCAGTATTGTAATGCCCTGTGACCTATTGCCTCATTGTTCCTTCCTTGGCTGTCCAAGAAAACCCACTTCCTCCAGATATTGGGGATATTACATTGGAAGTCGTATGACGTCTTGCATCCTGATTGCTGTCACTGAATGACATGTCGAATCAGTAAGAATCCACATCAGCTGTATAACACTAGCGCTATTGGCGACCGAGATGGCTCAATATTTATTGAAAATTGTATTTTTAGAATATTGTTCTCATTGGAGACCTTGTTGAAGCATTAGTAATTTGTTACAGCTAGGGTCACTTACCTTACACCGGGATGTCAGGTCCATGATGACTCACTTGGCAAAACATGTCATTTAAGCATGTTGTTTGCCTCCGGTTATTGATGAGTTCATTCAATAAACTCTGCTGAGCTCGGGTGACGTTAGCCTAAGTCTGACAGGCATTGCACAATCGTAGACTGTACTACAAATACAATGGGTGTAAATGTAGTTGGTAACCTTTCCTACTTATGTTGTGTAGGTAATGTTCACCAAAGACCAGCGTAAAACACAAAAAACAAATATTGCTACGTATTTTATCACCTATGATGTAAAAATACACGAAGCTGATTAAATGTCACGCTTTAAAAAATATGAACCCAAAGAAATTATTTTAAAGTGTCCAAACGTGAAATAACCACTACAACAACAATAACAACAACCGCCATTCGCCACTAAGTGGCGGTGACGTCACCACGGCGCCAGTGCCAGGACATGTGCGCCTTTAAGCCACGTGAAGTGTCTAAGGCTCGCTGACAGGCGATCGCGGGATAGACCCAGGTGTTATGGGTTGCCCGACTGAGATGACTAGCAGATGCACCACTAACACACTGCCTGACATCTCATTGTCCGAAACCGCTTAATCCTGTACAGGGTCGCGGTGAGCCGGAACCTATCCCGGAAGACACAGGGCGCAAGGCAGGGATATACCCACGATGGGACGCCAGTCCCTCACCGGGCACTGAGGGCAATTTAGTCTGCAAGCCAATTAACCCATGGGAGAAGATGCAAACTCCACACAGAAAGGCACCCGAGCCGAGATTCGCACCCGTGACCTTCTTGCTGTGAGGTGACAGCGCTACCCACTGGGCCACCGTGCCGCCCCACACTGCCTGACACACATCTGAATTAAGCAGTAAACTTGAGCACTCGTTCCCCTTTGTGAAAAGATGGTTTTATCCACGACCTATATAGTCGCGAATAAAATATTGAACACCCCAGCGGGGTGGCGGGGCGGATGGGGCGAGTGTTATAGACCGAGATCCCACTGCCCATTAAATAATGGGGGTGGCAGCCACGAGATGATGATGATGATGATGAGCGATTCCGCTGGCTAGGAGGGTGATGTCATGCCGAGGGTGACATCACGTGCCTCGGCCCAGCCGGCAGGAGCGTGATGAGGTAATGCGTCCTCTTTTGGCCATGACTCGCACCCCGTCCCCCCTAATCCTCTCCAAGCTGTTTGCTGTTGGCACGCCTGGGGACACGACTGGGCGGGCTGCCAATGAGCGAACACTCGATGGCCCGTAACCCCTTTGGCATCCTTAAATAGTTAATTAATCGATAGATTTGCCTCTATTTTTTTCTCTCCCCTATTTTTGACCCAAGGCGCGGGAATGTCTGTTGTGAATGTGGTTCCTTTGAAGTGAGAGCCTTGTTGCTGCTGTAATTGACACGTGAGCAATGTACCTCGTGGGGAAATGCTTGTTTATTTATCTTAGACAATACAATAATTAATAAATGCATTTATGGAGCGCTTTTCACCCGAGGGTTACAAAGCGCTTCACAGAGTTGCGGAGAGAACGGCACGTCAACAAGAACGGCACCAGAATGGAAAATCAGCAACAACAACATTTTTTGGGGGGGATTCTTTTTAATGCACACAGCGTTTGGGAACAACAGGCACAACATGCTGTGTGTTGGAGCAACGCCAGTGAGAGCCTTATCGGTGAGAAGGAGGATCTTGAATTCACTCCTGTATTTAACCGGCAACCAGTGGAGACATACCAGTACTGGGGAAGTGTGATAGCCCACTGTATGCGTTTGGATGTTTTAAGTGGCAGTGCGGTTGGAGTATGGGCATATTGATTAAGAATTGTAAGCATTCAAGTGATTTGCACTGTGCCATAACTTGTGAAGTTGTTATGTTTGTGCTCTTTGCATTAAGTTTACACGAAGGAACGTGTGCTGTCGCTTTTAAGAGCCACTATATTTGCCACTAAATGTGATTTTATTTTTCTGCACAATTAATAATTAAAAATATAAAACTACGTTATAGTGTCCAGTATTAAAAGTGTACAATTAACCGAGGTATTTTTGACGAATGTGTTTCAAGTATATCGTTTTTCATTGTGGCGGGTTTTTTTGTAATTTGCAAGGCACGTTGTGTCTTCCTCATGAATAACTTTATTGTCCTAAGGTCGCTTTCCCAGTCAGTGATCGTAAATAAAGGATGCGATGAAACACACAGTCAAGTAATCTATTAAACACATCTGTAATGGTGTGTTACCTATGCTGACTAATCACTAAAAGTTGAGCAAAAAACCCCTCCTCCCATCCTTGTACTGTTATATTTCTATATTACTGTTGAGTTGACACACCGTGATATATTTTATAAAAACATCCTGATGTCATGGTCACTGTTGGCTTGCAGGGGTCACGTAGACTAATTACAACATGAATGGAAAAATAATGATTCCTCCACGGGCGGCGCGGTGGCCCAGTGGTTAGCGCTGACGCCTCACAGCAAGAAGGTCTCGGGTTCGAATCTCTCGGCTCGGGTGCCTTTCTGTGTGGAGTTTGCATGCTCTCCCCGTGTCTGCGTGGGTTTTCGCCGGGTAGTCCGGTTTCCTCCCACAGTCCAAAAGCATGCTCCTGGATAGGTTGATTGGCTCGCAGACTAAAATTGTCCCGCAATGCCCGGCGATGGACTGGCGTCCCGTCGTCGGGTGTATTCCTGCCTTACGCCCTGTGTTTCCGGGATAGGCTCCGGCTCACCGTGACCCTATATAGGATTAAGCGGTTTCAGATAATGAGATGAGATGATTCCTCCACATTAGTTAATTCATATACCACGGGCTTAGCAATCGATATGTATCTATGAAGGCAAGGATTGTGTTACATATCTACTTATAATGCAGTTCATTTGTGGTGTTGTAGGGGCACATATTCGTAGATTCGATGATCCAAAGCACAGGAGGAAATGAAACACAACATTATTGGAGGCATTATGCTCCTGGAAGATATATTTTGTCATGAAAACGTATCAATAATGCATTGTCCATTCTAGTTTCAGAAGGATTCGGCCCAAAATAAGTTTGGAGATGAAAACAATGACTGCATTATCATTATTATTCCAAAGTGTCGCTGCACTACAAGTGTCTCGTTTGCGTTGCCTGTCTGCCCACCCCCTTGTTTCATTAAAGGATTTTCGCAATGGGCTCATCATCCCGTCGCTGGACGGCAGTCTGTTCCAGTGGGACGGTGACAGCATGAAAGCGTTGCCCTTCACCGTGGAGTCTCTGCTCGACTCGTCGTCTCGTCTCGGTGACGATGTCGTGCTCATGGGTGGCAAGGCCATCACCACCTACGGCATTATGGCTGACACGGGCAATGTAAGAGGAGTTCAGCGCTGGGTCCTTCCTCTCCAGTCCCTTTCCCGTGCAACCGCCCGCCGCGCGTGAACAAGGAGTAACATTGTTACGACACTATTGGGATTATTTAAGAAGAAAAATGTATAAATGTGTGAATGAGCTGTACCAGACAACACTTTAATTATTCTGCTATTGGGTTAGGGCCTGTCTATGTTGTGCTGGACTTTGAGGTTATTAGGCCTAGTCAGTGTGGTGTTCGCTTGTACTGAGTCACGGTGCAGAAGTTATACATTACCACAGGGCTGTGGGATCTTTGGTGTGTGTTAAACAACTTGTATTTTTACGTGGAGAGATTATGTGAAAGAGACAGATTTTTTAAATCTATTTTGTTATGCACGGTTTATTCTCTGCAACGATGCTGAAGATTACTTTGGCCAGTGCAGTTTTCTGAAGGTGGGGAGCATAAGCGCTGAGTAATAATAATTGCACTTCTATAGCACTTTTCACCCGAGGGTCACAAAGCGCTGCTCAGAGCTGTGGAGAGAATGGCATGTCAGCAACAACACGGACATAAGAACAGCAAATAAGCAGCAATAACATTTTTTGTTTATTTTTTGTCACAAATCAGAGCTGTGGAGAGAACGGCATGTCAATAACACCGTCAGAACAGTTCAACTGAAAGTTAATGGCTATTATTTATAGGACATCAAATAAGTGATAATAAATAAGCAGAGTCGATCGCAGCAATGTATTTTGTTGCACCTGTCCTCTGCTGACAATGTAATTGATCTGTTGTTAAATTAGCTATGGCACAGGAAACGTAATTATAAATAATAAATATACATTAATCTGTTGCGCTACCAACATTTTTAATAGATGTGTAAGCTTTTTACACTGGTGTTTGCAAGCAGCATTTTACCAAGAATATCCCTGCTTAATTCACGTGGTTGTTAAATGCTGCTTGCCTGCCAGATGCTATAATTATTAGCTCTCTACAGCCCAGTGCAGTTTAATATTGTAATAATGTTTAATTCCGTTTTGTCTGCTTTGCGCTTATCGATGGAGCATCTGTACATCTTTGTCGCAAAACAAATTGTCTGCTGTAGCCAGATTTGTTCCGATGTGTCGGAAGTGATTTCCTTGAACAAGTCCTGGCTCTCCACAAGGGGCGCTTAACCTTAAATGAGTGTTCGACCACCGAGGCGATAATGGTGGCCTGGTGTGTGACTGACCACATCCACCCATTATTGTGCCATGGTGCTCGCTTCTTTGCTGAGTGATTCGCTATTATCTCAAAACCCTTAGCTCCGGGATCTCGAGAGATGTACTGCTTGGAAGGTGTAGTATAAGTAATAGATTATCATAAAATTATAGGTAACAATTAGATAGGCGGGCGGCGCGGTGGCCCAGTGGTTAGCGCTGTCGCCTCACAGCAAGAAGGTCCCGGGTTCGAATCTCTCGGCTCGGGTGCCTTTCTGTGTGGAGTTTGCATGCTCTCCCCGTGTCCGCGTGGGTTTTCGCCGGGCACTCCGTTTTCCCTCCCACAGTCCAAAAAGCATGCTGCTACATAGGTTAATTGGCTCGCAGGCTAAATTGCCCCGCAGTGCCCGGCGATGGACTGGCGTCCCATCGTCGGTATATCCTTGCCTTGCGCCCTGTGTCTGCCGGGATAGGCTCCGGCTTCACCGTGACCCTGTATAGGACTAAGCGGTTTCAGACAATGAGATGAGATGAGAATTAGATAGGCTACACGGGGATCTTTGTCTTTGTGTCGTACCATAATACACAATGTTTTTGTTATGCACACAGCACATGGATATCATAAGTACATTTGTTTATGCAATTGCGTGTCACGTGGCTGCTTGCGTCCCGTGCTGTAGTTGAAGTACAGCTGCACGACGGCCGGGTGCCGCCCGTGGAAGGAGGACGAGCAGGTGGTGGCAGACGACCTCGTGTTGGTGCAGCGTGTGCAGAAGACGGTGCGCGCCGTTGCTCCACGCAGTGGCGCCGAGAAGTAGGTGCAGTACGAAAATACCACGCGCTCCAAGCGACGGGCATGGTTATCCATGCTGGAGGTCGGAGGGCTGCCGGACACAAGTCCTAAGCATTGTTAATGAGAATAAATACCTTTTAAGTCCTTGTCAGATGCAGCATGAGTATCGTTATATATTTTTATATATATATATATATATTTCAAATTATTTCAACTAAAGCTGAAATTCCGGCTTCAGTAATTTGCTAAAGAAATAAAATACACAACTAGCAGTAATACAATTGCAACTATACCAGTAATTAATGATACATTTTTAATAATGGGGGAAAAGTATATTTAATTTTGGCTTTTCACCAACCTGCAATAAACGTGGTAGCGTATGGTTAAAGACAGCACAACTAACACGGTGTAGTGACTCTTCATCTTGCAGTGGATTGACAGAGGACTGTAAGTTATTTTTATGAATCAAATATATGACTTAATACTTTTTCAGTAAGTATATCAGTATCAATTTTGACACCTTTGAAAGGAGGAGAAGGTCCAACGTTTGGGTGAATGAATGAACATGGCATTCCCATCTTCAATTGCAGGTGGAACTTTAGCGTGGGACAGTACGACATCATGTTCTACCGTGGCAACGAGGGGAACTTCCAGAAGGGGGAGGATGAGAGCCATGACCCAGAGAAGCTGCTGCAGACCATGGACGTGGCCCTCAAGGTGTCCGTGCCAGATGGCAAGGTGTTGGCTTTCCGCAAATCGGGTGGCGGTGAGGTGGTCTGGGAACACAAGGTAATGGCCACTGCCACAACATCATTGACTTGCTATTGCGAACACAGACATTTACACCAACACACGGTGGCAGCATTGTACCACATGTGCTTAGGACTCAAAATAATATCAGTTGGCTAAATATAGCTTTTGCCATGCTTTGTGCTCCTGGGTTTCTGACAAAATATTACCACAATGGTGTTTTTGTATCATTTGTTATGTGTACGTGTTTACAGTATGTATCGTTATTCCAGTGACTGCTTATGACTGCATAATTGTTTGTGTATTGAGTGTATTTGTGAGGCCATAACAATAAATAAAAGCAACCATACTGTAGGTAATACCTTGTGGAATTTGTGACCTGACTAGTGGAGTTATTATAATAATAATTACACCTCTATAGCACCTTTCACCCGAGTGTCACAAAGCGCTGAACAGAGCTGCGGAGAGAACGGCACGTCAGCAACGACATAAGAACATCATATCAGCAACATTAGCGTTTTTATATGCGTATACCACATTAATGTACACGTATATAAAATAATAATAAAATAATACATATGACATTGTGGTTATTCCACAAAACAATTCAAAGGACATTGTGGTTGTACCACAATTGTGGTTATACCACAATGCCCTATGTATTATTTGATGACATGCGGCTCATTAATCTTATTGTGTGGTCTTGTTCACTGTGGTGCCTTTTGCAGTTTTCAAGTCCTGTTGCCGCAGCATGGCTCCTCAAAGATGGCCAGGTGCTGCCTGTCAGTCTTTTCGACCGTGAAGTGGTGCCGGCTCTCGAGCCAAACCAGGACGAAGAGGAGGAAGAGGAAGACGAGGAAGAGGATATGGTGGAGGCGGCACGTGGCGTAGCCGAACCCAGCGTTTATCTTGGTATGGTACTCAGTGATGATGCAGTCCTCACTCATCCCTCAGCACTCACTGGGTCAGATTCCATGCTTATGGATTCGTAATGCTGTACAACTGGCAATAATAATAATAATAATTGCATTTATAGAGCGCTTTTCACCCGAGTCGCAAACTGCTGCACAGAGCCTCGAAGAGAACGGCATGTCAGCAACATCAGGACAGTTCCAAAGAAAGTCAAATAGCAATAAATTATAGGACATAAGGTAAGCAGAAAAAAAATAATTCTTCAACAAACAAGGAAGGAATAAATGTTTCCGAGCAGGCGCAGGTCGGCAGAAAACCATCATCCCAGCACGACTACATTGAGCCGCATCAACAGTCTTAGCCAAAGGGCTTGAAAGCCTTATGGAACGAGTCTTGAGACGAGATTTGAAGATGCCCATGGACTCGGCTGACCGAATCTCCAATGGAAGGGCATTCCAGAGTCTGGGAGCAGCGCACGAGACTAATGTTGCCATGGTTAACACGCACTACTTCTAATAATATTTACACTTCTATAGCGCTTTTCACCCGAGGGTCACAAAGCGCTGCACAGATTCCACTTGGGCCCGAGATCCATGTGAGCGGCACGAACAATGAGAAGGTCCATTGGTTTGATTGTGTGTCTCAACGGAGGTCGTCTTTTCATCAATGGCTTGAGGGGTGTGTTGATTCTGGGCTGCACCTTTTACTTTTACAGGTATGTACAGGGGGCAGATGTACATCCAGTCTTCAATGACCATGACACAGAAGATATCACGGGTGGCCCAGAGGCACGCGTGGGACAAAGAACGTGACTCCAACGCTGTCATATCTGTGCCTCGGGTCAAGTGGAAACCAATGCTGGGTGAGTAGTGGAAAGCCAAGCCCAGTGGTCAGAATAAAAACAAAAACTTTTGCAGAGCACCTCCAAAGTGCATTAATTCTAAGTAACTAGATTGGAAAGGATTTAATTTAGTTTACTGAACTATTCTGGTATTTCTGTAAGAAGGTATATATCACAAATTTCAGCATAGCCAGCTATTGCCCTTCTCATTTTATTGGATTCAATCTTCATCACATCAGGAGAGTAAGGTTTCAAGCGTAGTTTATAAATGTCAGTATTTTCCAAGCACCAAGAATAGCTTTTGCAAATTAAAAATTGTACATAGCTGAAGGGAAATGCATAAAAATGTACAAACGCATAATGTGATTTTTCTTACATGGATGTACGTATAGTATTTTGCATCGAATTTTAAATGGAATTGGTTAATCTAATTCAGTGGTTCTTAACCTTGTTGGAGGTACTGAACCCCACCAGTTTCATATGCACGTTTCACCGAACCCTTCTTTATTGGAAAAATAAAATGTGATCACCTGCAGCCAGTGATGGCCAAGCGGGGCGTGTCATCACGAATCATATGAGTGAGGTGTGTGTCTTGACCTCCACCGAACCCCTGAGACTGACTCACCGAACCCCTGGGGTTCGATCGAACCCAGGTTAAGAACCACTGATCTAATTCCTGTTTTTTTTAAATCCACACATGTACCATGTGCCTTGCTTGTCAGCTTTCCATAATATGTATTATAGGTTCTTGAGGATCATCACACATCAGCCCCTCCTATTGCAAGTGGGCTTGGGATCGATATTGTGAAATAAATATTTCTGAGTAATTAGAGAATATTACACAAGTGCGTTCTGTGCTTACATTGAAGTTTCTCACTGTCTTTGGTGATGTGCTGTTGTGGTTTGTGTAACCCTTAGCCACAGCCCCGTCCCTGACACCCGCCAATGTGCCTTTTAGCGAATTGGAGCGACGTATGAATGAGGATGGTGTAGACACGGGTAACGAGATGGCGAGCGCCCTCTCCGTCATCAGCTTGTCCAACAGTGAGTCCTTTGTCCAGTCCATCTCTTCACCACTTGTGCCCTACTCCTCCTCACTGCTTGATACCACACTTGGCAGCGACATTATTTTGTGGGTCCTTGGAGCAGTTGAAGAAGAGTGTATTTGAATGCGTGGCTCGTTGAAATGTAAAGCTCTATAGATGGTGTTTTATTATTAGAGCAGAAAGTACCCAGTGCAATCTCTAGATGTGGGATTCCTGGAACAAAACAAACATCTGAGCTGACCAACACAACAACGCATAAAACCAAAGAGCAAATAAAATTAGAGCAACATAGTCTGCGAGCCAATTAACCTATGCAGCAGCATGTTTTTGGACTGTGGGAGAAAACTGGAGTGCCCGGCGAAAACCCATGCGGACACAGGGAGAACATGCAAACTCCACACAGAAAGGCACCCGAGCCGAGATTCAAACCTGGGACTTTCTTGCTGTGAGGAAGCGACAGCGCTACCCACTGGTCCAGCGTGCCGCCTGAGCAACAATGTGCATGACTAATGTGCATGACTAAATCTCTAACCGTAATCATACAAATAAACAGTAACACGCACGATAGCACAATGCAACACCAACAAATGTTAAACTACAACCATAACAGTGGAGTAAACGGCAGCACCCAACATTGCACAACACAATAAAATTGTATACTATGAAGAGTAACTAGCGTGGGAATAATTAACGTTTTTAGTACAACAGAAGGAAGGCGCTTATGCAACTCTTTAAAAAGACCAATCAATTTATGCATTAGCATCTGGCCTAAAAATTTGATACAGATTTGGATCCAAGGTAAATAAAATGATGCGAGATTTCGGCCCACATGCATTCCCAAAGCTAACAGTGTTGCTTGCTGCTACTAGAGCTTGCTTATCTTATTTGCTTACCTTCCGTTTCTTCACTAAGTTTTTGTGGGGTCATGAATTTATGAGGAAGGCTTTGGTACGTTTTCAGTCTCGTCACTTTTGTCCATGCTTTCTTGATGATCTACCTTTCTCTCTCGACTAGGGGGCGCTGTGGGATTGCATGTAGCTTTCACAACTGGATGTGAGTCTGCTCTTACCTTGAAGCTCTGCCACTCAATATCTTAAAACCTTTTGTTAGCAATGCTGTTGTGCTTTGTAGTACATACCCGTAAACTTTAATTAGCTTATTTTATTTCTGCCAGTAAACTTTCAATAAAATGAGTGTATACACCTTTTTGACAAGACGTTTTATATTTTATTTGCTGCATCAACAGTTATTGCATAAACTTTTACATTGTATATGGCTGTGTAAAAAAAACACACTGCACGTATTAATTTAGTGATAATATACCAAGTAAAATAATAGACTTGTTTATTTCACAGTTTCACCAGCAACTAGCTCCTCTTATGCTGCTCTTTTGCCATCAATTGTCACCAATAAAAGCAAGTTTCCACAGCTTTTCAGCACCGATATCTCTTTGTTTTTTGCTCACACAGACGATGGCTTCTACTTCCTGCACACTTATGAGTCCATGGAGCAGGGAGTGCTTATAGGACCGGTGGCCGATGACCCTGAGTGTCAGGCGGGGTGTGGTGTCCCATACCCACCGCCGGGCCTCATCGGCTTTGAGGTGAAGCCAGAGCCTGCAGAGTCGTCGCTGCATATTTTACAGCTGCTCTACACATTGGTGCTTTCTGTCGGGCTGGCCACCTGCGGCGTCGTCTACTACTGCTATAAATCGTTTACCACGGTCAGCCGGGTACGTTCGCTCGCTCACTCGAGCAGTCACCACGGTGGCTTTTTCTAGATTGGAAGAGAATTGATGCCGTCTGTGCTGTGGCGTGTGCTGTTCGGCATGATGTTTTTGATAGTTTTGCTCCATATATTGGGAAGAGACTCATCGGTCATCACACCATCACACTGACCAACATCTGAAACACATCGGAGCGCTATACATCATAACCACAAACACAATGTGCTTCGTGGTCAAACATTTTTTAACAGTGTCCAAGTCATGCTAGGCTACTTAGGTACCACTGCAATAGTATATAATTATGTAGGTTTTCACGGTTCGATGCATGATGTTTGCTTCGAAAAGCTGCTCTCTCGGGACAGCCGCGTCGATTGAGAGAGGATGCAATTGACACGGCTGTCTCGAGACAGCAGCTTTTAAAAGCAATCATCAGTATATAATTCTGAAAAAAAAAGATGTTATCTTGTGGATACTTTCCTACGAAGTGTATCTGAATCTGTGATACATATTGAAATGTCACTAATAGAGAAAAATTACTTGACGTTATGATCAGGGACTACAATGTACCACTTAAGTGATATTCATTGTGTACACTTTGATATGTCAGTGCAGTAATCTTACTATTCCATAAAGGTGTAAGTAACATCATTAAAAAATATTTTTGTTCATTAACATGGCTTAAAAATCTTGTCACACTGTCCATGATACACAGCCCAAAATAAATATCTACAAGATTAGAGCTATACGTTTGTGTTTCAGCTTCCTTATAGGAGCTCATGCTTTTTGTACTGCCTGTAGGCTGACTAGAGTTCTTGGGAGGAGTTGGAAGGGTCTTTTAAGGGAAAACATCACCTAGTTACATGTTGGTTTACTTAGCGTGCCAAAAATTAGGTTTTTTTTTTCCCTTATCCTATGTAGCGCATTTGGTACACACACATAAGGTCAGTATTAATTTCTAGTACGTACGTTAGTCGTTTAGTTCCAAGAGAAGCATGTTCCCTTTGTTAATTCTACATATTATGCCCGTAAAATCGGTGCATTCGTTATTTAAATGTTAGTAAAATGAATGTAATCAGATGCATCGGTGGTGCAAGTTTTGACTGCCCCGGTTTCCCTTTGTACCCTGCAGAAGCGTCAGTCGTCGGAGAGCGAGGTGCAGACCGATGGCGTGTGCGACGTCCCAATGACTCCGCCAAACCCCACAGCCCAAATGGAAGACAGCCTCAACACCTACATCAGCAGGTATTTTGTACTCGTCCCGAGCATACACGTGGCTGTAAGTTAATGGAAACTCAATATATTTCAGTGACAGCTCCGTACAGCTCTCATATGTTACTGGACAGTTTTAAAGGTTCCTGTGATGATATATCAAGGGAATAGTATGTCAATTTCTGGATTTGAGATTGTTTCCATAAACCATTTGAAGAGGACTGGGTGGGCAGTCAGTCGTTACCATCTTAAAAGGATCAGTCATTATCATCTGTTTCTCAATTGCAGTTTGCATAAGTCCCTCTGGTGTGGCTGCTTAGTGATTATAAATCGTTTTATATTTGCATGCAATTGAAGCCACTGCACCACTGCATGCCTGTGACCATTAGTAACCATTTAAAGCTGTACCGAGGGGATTGTGAGAAGTGTACTTGAGAATAACTGTTATTAGATCAGCCATTTTATATATATATATAACAGTAACAAAAACGTTATTTTGCTCTATTAAATCATAACTCTTCTTCTACATGATAGCTTTTTCACAGTTTGGCAGGAGTGTTATAGTATGAGATTACTTCATCATAAGTCTTTGTGAAAATGTGCAACTTCAACCAAGCACACAGAATGATCGTGAAGAAACGTTTTAGCACGTGGATAGATTTTTAAACAAAATTAATGTTTGAGGACACGAGAACCAGCTTCGGGAATTGAAGGCAATGGCTGGAGACCCTGTGCTATTTTATGCATTTCCATTATGTACATCAAGAGCAACGGTGTCACTCTTTTTTTCCCCAAACTGTCGAAGCCATTTAAAACTCCTGCTTCTACAAAGTAAGCGATTCATATCTTTTACAAATGGCCATTTAGTTACCATTCTACAAGTGGCTAATTAGGGACCTCTTGCATATCACGCCATCGCAGAGCCATGTACTCTGCACATACTAAACTAATGAAAGGCCTCCAGCACTTGGCTCACAGTGCTTTTGCTGGGCTCACAGTGCTTTTACTCTTGTATGCCTGTGGAAGAATGACCTCTTCATCCTGGCTAATGGGCTCTGGGTATCGTCGTAACGCCCTCTCTGCTCGCACAGGTACCTCACCGACTTCGAGCACGTGCAGTGCTTGGGACGAGGAGGGTTTGGCGTCGTGTTCGAGGCCAGAAACAAAGTCGACGACTGCCACTACGCTATCAAGAGGATCCGCTTGCCCAACCGGTACCAAACAGACCCTCCACATGAGCCTCGGCATCCGATTTGTGTTTTTTCGTTTGAGCTATATTTTGTACTTGGGCGGCATGGTGGCCCAGTGGGTAGCGCTGTCGCCTCACAGCAAGAATGTCCGGGGTTCGAATCTCGGCTCGGGTGCCTTTCTGTGTGGAGTTTGCATGTTCTGCCCAAAAAACATGCTGCTGCATAGTTTAATTGGCTTGCAGACTGAATTGCCTACAGTGCCCAGTGATGGACTGGCGTCCCATCGTTGGAATATCCCTGCCTTGTGCCCTGTGTCTGCCGGGTTAGGCTCCAGCTCACCGCGACGCTGTACAGGACTAGGCGGTTTCTGACAATGAGATGAGATATTTTGCACTTGTAGGCATATAAAAAATGTTATTTTGGTGGCTTTTGTGTGTGTGTGTATATGCAAATAAAATCCACCAGCCGGGATGAGCACCACTAATAAACGAATTCGAACAAGGAGATAATTGAATCAACTGTCCATTAGACATGTAACAATGCATTCAGGCTGTAATTAAAATGAGTTGCAATGCTCATTATACTTGTATGGTAGCGCTTGTGTGAAAATATTTATCGTTTATTTCAAACACTATATACTTTATATTCTAGTATAACATTTTAAAATCTATACAAATGTGACAAAAAATTTGAATGTAAACGAGATTGTAAAAAGGAGACAAAAAAATTACGTTTTTGCATAAAAGTTAAACGTCAATTCGCAAAGGGGATAAATGAGCATTGTTAAACGTTTATATAGTGTGTTTATAGGCTACAGCGTATGATCAAATCACACAAGAAATGTGCCCAATCTCATCAGGTTTCAGAGGCTAAGTTGGGTTAAGCCTGGATGTGTTTGGATGTGTGATCACATGTACTCCAGGCTGTCTAAAGCTCCTGCAAGGCGAGCTAGTGTGCAGCAGAGAAATGCATCACAAAAACGTTGTTGTGTAATACTTATTCTCCCACGTCTCTGCTCCTTGCCTCTAACCCACACTGACTGGCAGGCTAAAGCATCGTTAAATAACCCCTACCGCCACACACACGGCGTGTGCTGTGTATGTACACCGACATGGATGAAACAAATATAAAAACCCTTTTTAAAAATTCTCAACGTAGTGATTTAAATCACCAATTACGTGGCTGAAGCCGGCCTGAAATTGGCGAGTGCTTTGAGAATGGAAGAACTTATTGATATGCTGCATACCATTATGCCGAGATCCGCTTGTGACACCCATAGTTTGACAGTGCATTATGTATGTGTAATATGACTGAGGTATCATAAACAATAGCTGTGAGGACCACTGAGGAGAGTGGAAGATTACCACAGCTTTTATAAGAAAGCAAAGCAATAGCCCATGACCATTTACAGAAGGGCAGTGTGCTGTACACAATGCACAAGCCACCGAGTGGCATGCGGACTTTTTACTCGCCGATATAGTTCTCCAGTCCTTTTGTCAATCCATTGCTGGTTAAGACCCTCTTATTGCCTGCGTGAGTCATCAGAATTCTTTTACCATACTTCACCATGCTGGTGAATGCGTGTTGGTGATGGTGGGGACATGTCGACTTGCGTGCCGTGGCATGTTGTAGTATAAATATCAGGAGTAAGATTTCACTTTTTAAATCTTTAACGCTCAACCACAATTAGGATGCTGTCCTTCACACGGAAACCTATTGCAATCATGCACATGCCGTCAAAAATATATGCAATTTAAAGAAGTGCCATGGAACTTAGTATTTGTGGAGCAGGATGAGCGAGAAAGTGCTTCCTTCACTCGCTCGGAAAAATGATTGACATAAAGAGGTGCATCCAGTACTGAGTGCATCAGATAAAAACCGTAAGCACCCACCTTGTAAATAGAATGTTGTTCGATACTTACCCTTTGGGTACCTCTCCATCCTTATCTGCCTTCTAATGGTTACCTGTTGTTATGCAGTGAACTACAGTCGCATTATTCATGACTTGTATGCAATCAAAACCTGAGTGTTTATTTACACAAACCTCCATGTTAGCACGATTAGGGACTATATAAAGTCCTATATATACGCTTGTTGTTTTTTGATTGTACACTTTTATTTGGTGAATTAGCCTAAAATTGATTATTGTACTGATGACAATTGTTATTCGTTGTAAATAATCCATTCTTGGACGTGATATTTGATGCACGTGTCAAAAGAATCTGTTTTAATCTATGGATGAGTGCATTGTTAAAGGCCAACTTTTTATAAATGTACTCATGTAATTTCACATTCAGATGCCACCAGTGACTGTTGTACCGCACCAGTGTTCAGGACAGAAAATCAGAAAAAGCCTTCGTAACAAAGCCACAATAATGTATTTTGTTCATAAATCCACATGCATAAGTCATCAGTGATCCAAAGAGGCTGACTTGGTTATTGGAAGTTACACACAGGTCTGCTGTAGTTTTGTACAGCCACAACAGGCACTGTTTTTACTCAATTAACTCATGCATGTGTCATTGAGTGCCTACTATATAATGTGCATTGTCACGCTCATTTTCTCACCAGGACACAAGCACGGGAGAAGGTGATGCGCGAGGTGAAGGCTCTGGCAAAGCTTGAACATCAGGGCGTAGTTCGCTATTTCAACGCATGGCTTGAGATGCCGCCGCAGGACTGGCAGGAGGAGAAGGACAAGCAGTGGATTAGTGACTGCAGGCAAGTAAATTCAGTCGCGTCCCTTACAGAAATTCGTTACAGTTTAGTACATTTACATGCCTTTGTCAGTGCACTCCTGAGTGAAGGTCTTACCCTGCCATGTTGGTAATGAGTTATTGGCCTTACTTAAGCATGCTGGACAGTCGAGTTGGTGAGGGTGGAGTAGGGGTGTGCCAGGACCGATTTATATCACTCGACACTCCTGCTATCCATGAACGGTAATAGATTTCATGTTGGAGGTTCAAGCATAGAACGCTAACCACTATACCACGGCTGGACCCCCGATGCATACATTAATATCAGTAACTGAGGTGAAGCTGTTAACGCTATAGGTACTTTTTGCCAATATACATGTATAAGATTACAACAGGTTTTACCGTATCTGGCGATTATGCAGGTGTTAAGGTGTTAAGATTTTAACACCTGCATAATCGCCAGATACGGTAAAACCTGTTGTAATCTTATATCAGTAACTGAGTTGATCACTCGGCAAGAGATGCCCACCAGAGAAATAAGCATTGCTACATTGAGTGGATGGGTTAGTTTTTGTACTTTCATTAGAATGTAATGAATGGCAATGAACTGTCCTGATGTTGTTATTATTGACATACCGTTCTCTCCACAGCTCAGATTTGAAAAATAAACGTTATTGTTGCTAATATTCTGTTATGTCGTTGTTGCTGACATGCCGTTCTCTTCAGCTCTGTGCAGCGCTTTGTGACCCTCGGGTGAAAAGCACTCTATAAGTGCAATTATTATTATTGTCATCTGTTATTGTGGTGAGGTCAACACTGATTACTATATAACAGTTGTAACTTTGCAAATGTAAACTTGTATGCAGAGTTTGATTTCAAAATTATTGAACATCGCATCTTAATAACGTGTTAAATCATGATTAAAGGTCAGAATTCTGTTCATACCTGACAGGGTATATATGTCTTTGTGGTAATAGTTATTGTATTGTTGCTGTAAAATGTATAGTGTTAAAAATTATAATTTTATCATGTCTCACTTATGTTGTTGCTCATTTAGCAGTGAATGGGTGCTCAGTTCTCAAAGCCCGGTGGAATCGGAGAAGTTCCGGTCAAATCCGCTGCTGAGGCCTGTGCCGCACGAGAGCGCCACGCTGTCGCACTCGTGGAGCGACTACGACTTGCCTTGCGTACCCTTGCGTATGAACTCATCGGTCGTCGGCACGCAAGGTTCTCTGCTGTCCTCCGACCTCTCGCTCGTCTCCGAGAAGTCGCCCGAACCGCCGTGCCGTCAGGACGACAGCCTCATCACGGAGTGCGAGGAGTCTGGGCCCGCGTCGCAGGACACGAGCCACGCGAGAGGCGGGCAGCGCACGGACGACTCGCTCGACATTGTGTTTGAGGACTCGGGATGTGGGGAAAAATCCAGCAGGAAGAAAGCGCACGGTCCAGCGGGAAACGCAGAAGAGTCACACACATATAGCATCTCCACTGATGGGTGAGTCTGTCTACTGTCCCGTTATCAAAATTCAGGTGTGGTGGGCACAGTGATAATGTACCTCATGACCTTACTTTGATTCTTGGACATAGCTAATATCATAGGCTAGTGATACATAAACCAGCACTGATCCCCCACCTTGCCAAATCCTAGTGACCACATGTTGGCCATGGGGCTGGTTGATCACACTTGAGCACAATCGTCACTGGTAAAGAGATGGGAGGTGGGGAATAACACTGGTGATAATCATTTGCAACTGATACTAGCCGTAGCCAGGAATCGACGCCAGGTGACTGGGTTCGTAATTGCGCAAATCACCGTGCCACCACTCACCGCTGTATGCCACCATTGTGACCATATTTGGATATGGGTGCAAGAAGCTGCCTTTCCTCGTGTTGTAAGATTTGCAAACTTGTTTTTTTCATTAATGTTTGTTTCCAGCTATTTGATAGACTCCAACAAAACGACTCCAGTAGAAACTGTGAGCACGAGTGCAAGTTCCATGGGCGCCCAGCCAATCAGGCCCACATCGCTGTTGCTAAGCGAAACGCACACGACACCGATGCCGCCGGCGAGGACACACGCGGACGCGAGCACAGACATGGGGGAGGTGCCTCGGCTCTACCTCTACATACAGATGCAGCTGTGCCGCAAGGATAGCCTCAAGGAGTGGCTCAACAGCAGGACAAACGCCACCGATCGCAGCCGCACCGAGTGCCTGACCATCTTCCAGCAGATCGTCAACGCAGTGCAGTTTCTGCACATCTCCGGCCTCATGCACCGTGACCTGAAGGTGCCCCAAGGAGTTATTTTGCCCTCACATTTACATCCAATGCTGGACACAAAACTACATTGGCTTTTACGAACTGCTTGTCAGCTCCACACAAACGGTAGTGGTTAAACATTTTAGGCATCTTGTGTTTGTAGAAGTTAATCGTTATGTGTGTGGCACCGTGGAAGAACGTGCCAAATACCATTTGTGTAAGGGGATTTCTAGAGCTCTGTAATTGAAACCTTTCAACTAGCAGTCTTGTGAGCAAGCAGTTGCAATGTTGCAACTGTTACCTTTACATTCCTAGATGTAATTATTTCAATTATAATTAGTATTACCTTGCATGCTTATTTTCGTGTTTGAATCAAAGCCGTTTCTGATTATCAGTGTAAACACTTGTTGACTAATGCAAGCAAAACCGATTATTTTCAACTTGTCTGATAAAATGTTGGCTATTTGGCAATGAAAGACCATGTGCTCTGTCACAGCAGTAATGTCATGGCAGGTTAAGTTGTGTTAATTTTTATGTTTATGATAAACAAATCAGTTTCAATGATGCTATTTACATCTTTCGAATATGAATTAATACATAACAGAGTGTTAATGTATACTTTGGTGCGTGTGTTCTTTTATGCATTCAAGCCATCAAACATATTTTTCTCGCTGGATGGAGTGGTGAAGATCGGAGATTTTGGGTTGGTAACGGGCACAGAGCACGAGGAGGAAGGTGCGGTGCTGACCCCCATGCCGGGTCATACACACCACACTGGCCAGGTTGGCACCAAGCTCTACATGAGCCCAGAGCAGGTGTGTCCAGTGAGCAGTCACAATCAACGAGACTCCTTCACACCTATGACATCTCTCTACACTTGTGACATTTACACCGGCGAAAAGTTCCCACCGTTGTGGTGTTATGAGCTGTGTTGTTGTTGCTCCATCAATCAAATGCTCTCATACCACCCATTTAACCGATATTCTTAGGTGTTTGTGGTTTCGATGTAGACATCTACAATTAAGTTTGGTTTCCAATCAAGTGTGGGATGATAATGGATGCCTCTTGCCGGGAGATTTTTCACGAACTGAATTGAGTTTAGGGCGGCGTGGTGGCGCAGTGGTTAGCGCTGACGCCTCACAGCAAGAAGGTCCCGGGTTCGAGTCTCTCGGCTCGGGTGCCTTTCTGTGTGGAGTTTGCATGCTCTCCCCGTGTCCGCGTGGGTTTTCGCCGGGTACTCCGGTTTCCTCCCACAGTCCAAAAGCATGCTCCTGGATAGGTTGATTGGCTCGCAGACTAAAATTGTCCCGCAATGCCCGGCGATGGACCGGCGTCCCGTCGTCGGGTGTATTCCTGCCTTACGTCCTGTGTTTCCGGGATAGGCTCCGGCTCACCGTGACCCTATATAGGATTAAGCGGTTTCAGATAATGAGATGAGATGAGATGAATTGAGTTGCTCGGCAGGCAACGCGAAATCATAAGAGAGAGAAAGTGAGCATCTAAATTCAGTTCCTTAAGCTGTATAGCACGTGGAGCAAAACATGTCATCGTGTCAGACACGTGGTATGACTTGAAAACAAATCGGGATGGCTTTCACCAATTCAAATCCAAACTCTTCATCATCTGTGTATTTTGTTTCATTATTTACTTATACTTCTTCAGGTATTTACGAATGCCCCCACCCATATTTCAAAGAACGTTTGTGTAGTAAACTTTTTGCTTGCTAGATCATAATCTCTGTAAATGGCACACGCAATGCACTAGTCTAGCCTCTGCCATCCATCCATCCATCTTCATCCGCTTTATCCGATGCCGGGTCGCGGGGGCAGCAGTCTAAGCAGCGATGCCCAGACTTCCTTCACCCCAGACACTTC
>JAZEWT010000017.1:12200543-12224457 GCA_036362905.1 Mordacia mordax
GGTGTATTCCTGCCTTACGCCCTGTGTTTCCGGGATAGGCTCCGGCTCACCGTGACCCTATATAGGATTAAGCGGTTTCAGATAATGAGATGAGACAATTTCATTTGGATTTATTTGGGATGATGTTAAATCGTATCTTACAAATCACAATAAAGTTCATTTCGCATCTGGTAAATTATTGATCCATGTGGACAGTCGTCTCCTCTCATCTTGCCTACTGGTTAATAGGTTTTACATAGATTTGGTAAAGTTTATATGTACCTATGGTTTATGAAGGGTGGTGTATTACAATTGTCTTCGACGACTAGAATTATATCACAAAAACAAATAAGTTACCAAACCAAAAGGAAAATTTGCAAATTAATATTACCCACAAAATGCTCACTGACCCTTATATTTCAGCATAATCATTCATTCACGCATCAATAGGATAAGATATAACTCTTATAATTGGGCCCATTTCTGCTTAAAATGTAACAATTAATAGCTAGGTATTTAGAGTATTGAAGCCAGTGGTTGATAACTTGCATTTAATTTAGTCGACATAGCACAGAATATAATTTCCTAAATATACACACAGAGCGTTTACAATTAATTCTCCACAAAAGTGATGCGTACCAAATGTATGCATTTAGATACAAAACGCATCGGTATTTCAACAGCACACACTAACATGTGGGCGGCACGGTGGCCCAGTGAGTAGCGCTGTCGCCTCACAGCAAGAAGGTCCCGGGTTCGAATCTCGGCTCGGGTGTCTTTCTGTGTGGAGTTTGCATGTTCTCCCCGTGTCTGCGTGGGTTTTCGCCGGGCACTTCGGTTTCCTCCCACAGTTCAAAAACATGCTGCTGCATAGGTTAATTGGCTTGCCGACAACATTACCCTCAGTACCCGGTGATGGACTGGCGTCCCTTCGTGGGTTTATCCATGCCTTGCGCCTTGTGTCTGCCGGGATAGGCTCCGGCTCACCACGACCCTGCAGAGGAAAAAAACTGTTTCTGACAATGAGATGAGACACTAACTTGCAATCAGGGTGCACTTTAACCGAATGACTAGAATTTCTTTGTCCTTCATCATCATTATCCATACCCACTTAATCCTAGGTGGACAAAGTGCGCAAGACGAGACTACACCCCAGGATAGGATGTAAACGCCAGTACATCGCAGGGCACTCGGGGCAATTTACTCTAAGCCAATTGACCTAGGCAGTAGCGTGACTTTGGACGGTGGGCGGAAATCAGAGTACTCGGCGTTTCCTCGTAGACACGGGAGAGAAAATGCATTTTCCACACATTCTCATCCTTGGTCTGCGAGTATAAACCCGTAAATGCGAAGGCTTTGTGATATCGGATGGCACGCCGTAATATGTGATTGATTGTTCAACGTGGCCCGATTTTAATATACCCCGGTGACTTAGGGACAACTGGCAATTGGGGTTACTACTGGGGGATTAAGACAAGCTAAAAGCTTGAGGATCGTATTCTTATAGTGCAGGTTCACTAAAACTCGAAAGAGCATTTGGAGTCAGCATTAATATGACTTTCTTTATACGATATCAAGTGCTTTGACTCACCCGACCCAGCATTTAAACCTTTCTGTGGCTTTCTGTGTAGAGGTTACATGTTCTCTCCGTGTGTTTTTTTTTGCTGGGTGCTCCGGTTGCCTCCCACCGTTCAAAGACACGCTGCTGCCTAGGTTAATTGACCTGCTGAGTAAATTGCCCCAAAAAGTGTGCCCTGCGATGTACTGGCGTCACATCCTGGGTATTCCCCCGCCTTGTGCCCTCGGTCGGCCGGGATAGGCTCCAGGCCCCCAGCCACCTTGTGTATGATTAAGCAGGTATTGATAATGGATGAACTGGCAGTAGTAGAATTGTTCAATTGTCATGTGTGAAACGCTTTGCTCTCAGCACACTCATGAAACGGCGATGGACTGGCGTCCCGTCGTCGGGTGTATTCCTGCCTGTGTTTCCGGGATAGGCTCCGGCTCACCGTGACCCTATATAGGATTAAGCGGTTTTAGATAATGAGATGAGATGAGACACTCATGAAACGTGATTGTATAGTAGATATTTTATGTAACGTACATGTAAAGCCTTTTGGTCATTCCAATTCCAGAAAAGGGCCTCCCCATACCTTGAAGTTCGTGGTTGACCACCACGTTGGTCAGTGAGGGCTGTTTAACGAGGGTAGCATAGACGTGGGGGTAGAGTGCATTACAACTATTTATTCAACATCGTCAATGACAACTTGTATCATGCGTCGTGGCCATCAATGCATCCGTCGAACCACCGGTTTGGCTCAACCCGATTAGCTTCCCAATCTGACAAGAGCAGGTGGATTCAAAGTGATACGGTCATAGGATTATTATTTTAGAATTTAGATGTACATGCATTATGTATGTTGTCCTCAAATGTACGTTCTAATGGAACTTGCATTAGTGGACACAGAGGCATACCTATGGACAATTAGAATTTGTATTTTGTCATGACTATAATCGTTCAAAGCTGTATACTATTTTAAGTTCTGTCATTAAAAAGAAAACTTTATTTATTATAAACAGCGTGTGCTTGTAAGAGAAAAAAAACCATGCAACACTATTTCAGCTACGAACCTTTTACAAGGCTTTATCCTCAGCAGACCTTGCCGCAAATTGGTTTTCCAGCTTGGCTGTCCACATGGATTTCAACAAAAGGTATACGGATTTTAACAGTTGCAACTGTGGCTCGCCCATCTATTGAAGTGTGCCAGTTCTCTCTGATCACAACATTTGTGAAGGCTTGTTGACATCACAATTTTAGCACGGACATTGTTTTGTGTGTTTTGCCCCGTTTTTTTTTACCGTGAGGTTTGTGTTTGTTTGTTGTTGTTAATCAATGTTTGAGCTTGATAACTTGGCTGTTAAACATTGTGACAATTAACATTTAGTTTTACTTTCGAGTTAAAATGTTCAATTCTGGGTTTTATATTTGTTGTCGGGCGGCGCGGTGGCGCAGTGGTTAGCGCTGACGCCTCACAGCAAGAAGGTCCCGGGTTCGAGTCTCTCGGCTCCGGTGCCTTTCTGTGTGGAGTTTGCATGCTCTCCCCGTGTCCGCGTGGGTTTTCGCCGGGTACTCCGGTTTCCTCCCACAGTCCAAAAGCATGCTCCTGGATAGGTTGATTGGCTCGCAGACTAAAATTGTCCCGCAATGCCTGGCGATGGACCGGCGTCCCGTCGTCGGGTGTATTCCTGCCTTACGCCCTGTGTTTCCGGGATAGGCTCCGGCTTCACCGTGACCCTATATAGGATTAAGCGGTTTCAGATAATGAGATGAAATGAGATATTTGTTGTCTCGGGATGCAGTGCAGTTTAGCCACGAAAATAAATGTGCTATTCATGCATTATTTCACTTTATCCATTGTTACATTTACTGGTTTAATGTCCGTTTGTTCTGCTAACAATGCTAACATAACACACCGTGAGTATAACGTATTTTGTATGGCCTAAAAGTGTTTATGCAGACACCATAATCGTGTAATTTATTCAATTCGAGATGTAATAATTCACAAGTCCTGCTATAAGTTGTATTACTAACGTCGACGGTTAGTTATATAGTCTTAGAATCCAGACATCTGATCCTGTGACACCATTTATTCAAGCAATAACATTCAATTTCTTGACTCGCGTTTTCTGTAAGTCATGCATTTTTTTTGGTGTAATACAGTTTAACATTTTTCACATTTCGATCAATGTATTAATGTAACATTAAACATATTGCACACTATTTACAGTATTTATAACTTAACAGTATTTATATATATCGCTTTACAAAACAACCATAACAGCACAAAGACCAGCTACATTGTTATTCCTTGAGCTAAACGAAAATTTTGAATGGCCAACAGAATGTCTTGAATAAAAGAATGTTTCAAAACCAATACTTTTCGGTGTTCAGATAATCAGGTTTCCAAAAAAAATACAATAGTTTCATATTTACCGTTTGTCTTGAATAATAATTGCTATTGCTGCAGTCAGACTATTATTAAATTGAATCATTAATTGCATTAAAAGTATTGTGGCAAAATAACCAAAGTTTTTTTTTTCCAGTTGACCCACAGATGGATTGAATCATTGTGTTCAATCAGTTATTTTTTGTCCTTCACTTATTTAAAGCCTTTATTTTACTTTTCAGTTATCGACTCTGATGTTATTGTGGTTGACACGTGGTTCTCTGCACAGCTCAGATATGTAAGAAACAATGATATGCCGTTCAGATGTTGTTGACATGCCGTTCTCTCCACAGCTCTGTGCAGCGCTTTGTGAGTCTCGGGTGAAAAGCACTCTAGAAGTGCAACTATAATGATCGTTTTTACGTGTTTCACATTTACGGTACGTGAGCTCCGTTTTAGAAGCGCTTTTCAATCACAACGTCTGCTTTTGTTTAACAATGCTCATTCCTTTGGCGGCAGCATTGTCTGCCTCCAGTGCCGTTTTTGAGTAGGTCACGATGGACACCATGTCCTCGCCAATGTCCACCTTGGAGCGCAGGCGGCGGCAGACGAACATTTTCCGCAAGGCGTGCTGGAAGTCACGGTTGAGGAATGCGTAGAGCATGGGGTTGATGGCCGAGTTGCAGTACCCTAGCCAGGTGATCACCTTGAATGCCATCTGCACGACGTGAGCCGAGTCCTCGCTGCTGGAGTAAAAGCCGATGAAGACGTTGAAGAAAAAGTAGGGCAGCCAGCAGAGCACGAACGCCGAGATGATGATGCTCATTGTGCGCGTGGCCTTGTGCTCGAGCTGGAGGTTGTTGGGACGCTTGCTCTTTGGGTGGTAGTGGATGTCCAGCGTCTGCGACATGATGCGCGCCGCCTTGAGCTTGGAGGCGCGGTAGATGAAGAAGTACATGGTGCACATGGTGAGGAAAGGGATGTAGAAGGCGAGCGCGGAGGCTACGACGGCGAAAGTGCGGTTCGTGACGAACACGCACTCGCGGCTCGGGTCGAAGTGGAGGCCGGGGATCTCGTTCCAGCCCCGCATGACTGGCAGGAACGAGATGAGCGACGCGTAAACCCAGATGGCGGCGGTCATCGCGACGCATCTGAGAGCACGCACACGCGCGCGCACGCACACACGAGCCGCGCATTCAGAATTCAATAACGAAACTGCGGACAGCGCAGAATATTGATGGGGGAGCCTTTTCCTTACCGAAGGCTGAATAGGGCTTTGAAATATATTTGGCAGGACGCACGTTAACACACACATGGCAGCCTCTTGTGTAAGTACAAGAGGCTGCCGCAGTAACAGACGTGACTAAGCGAGCCAAAATTGGAAGCAAATTGTTCGTAGGCTGAACAAAAATGCACCTTGAATACCGGAATAATTATATGATTTATAATGAGCGCAAGTTCTGTGGCTGGCCTGAGACGAGATGTGGATACTGAGGCGCGACTAAGATGCTTGTGATGACAGATAATTATTACTTGAAGCAAGGACACTCTCTATTTGATTATGCGGTCAACAGTGAGCGGGGAAGATTGGTGGTTAGGAGTGTGTGATGTAGGTTGTCGTGAAGGAAATTAGCTTGAAAAGATTTTCCATTTGGATGTAATAATCTCATTAAAGTGTCTGATAATGGTATATGATGGTAATTGACGTCCGTTTACAACGATCGATGCATTGTTTCACTGTTTATATAACATAAATAATTGTCACACAGGATAAAATAATTTGTGTTCGAATTACATAGCTTGCCTGTTGTCATGATGACCTTAACATAACCGTGGGTAAAGATGGAAAATCAATTTTTCTTTCAGAATCTCAATCAAACCTCTTTAATTAGAGTCTCACACGTGCTAATTGCTGTCCTGTATATTTTGTCGGGCATAAGCGTAATTATTTAAAATCTATAGTCTGCTTCACTGTATTTCTAGGTCCCCTTTTAATGAATTCACATCGCGCACCGTTACCACATTGTGTCAAGCAACCCCGTGGCTGACGGTGTGAGAGGCCCTTAATCAGCAGTGATGTGCTCAAGGGTTGTAAATTATTACCACTTAAGTGTCCGTAGGCCATTTATTTGTTTAAAGAGCCACGTTTACGTCTTTTTCAGTAACGTAATGACCGAAAAGCATGTTACTCATCCACGGCAACAACGCTGCATTAACATGATAATGGTCATCGGTTCCTTTTTGAGTCGCTACATCTGCGACCTTGGCTTTATTGTACAAGATAAGAAACATTTTAAATCGATTTTGTGTAGCGTCTAAAGGGAAACACTCCACTGAATACACGAATTGATTTTGTAATCTTTGGTAATCTGCGAGATTGGCTGTTGACAGCGCACGTGCTTAGGCTCAATCACCAACAGTGAGAGAAAACTGACGATAAACAAGAGGGTTATTATCTATCGGGAGAATACGATAGGCAAGGTTTATAGATATTTTAGTGTCTGAGCGTATTTACAATATTTTGGTGAAGTCAATGTTGCTCACAATGTGCATCCGACAGACTTAACTGAAAACCCATTGTTACGCTAGACCTAAACGTTACTCATGCCTCGAGTTTCCGAGCTGGCTGTTGAATGGGTTTTAGTGGCTGTGGGTTGTTGCCCTCAAAACTGGCTGGGTAACTGGCTAAACAGGATCCCCCCCTCCTCCCCATATAACAAAGAAACATTTAATTGGGTTGAATGGGCGTAACATTATGTAAAGGCACTAGCTAACAATACCAAAGAGATGGGAGTAATAGTAATGGAAGACTGACGCTGTTCATGAAAGTTGCTCATATTTTTATACGTGTCTTCCAACGATTCAACTTCTTTGACCACATTTTTCTTGCCATTCTAGGTAATATAAAATAAAAAGCTCAATGAACATTATATTGACATTGCAAAATGTAAAAAGGTGGATTAATTCCAGTGCTCCTAATACAAAATTGTGAGAAGAGTATGAGATTGACAGCTGTTTCTTATTTTACATTGCAGTCCAATAATCTAAAACATGTTTTATTTTACACTTAATATATTTGATATCGCCGGTCAGAGCTGTGAAATAACTGCTCTGCATCCTGCCAGGCACTTCACCACTTAAATACCAGCGTCATATAATTGCAGGAGTGAGGAGTCCATGGCCTATGAGACCCAAGACTTCACTTTGTTTCTCATGTCTTTCAGCGGGCGGCGCGGTGGTGCAATGAGCAGAGCTGCTACCTCACAGCAAAGAGGGTTCCAGGTTAGTTCCCGGCTCGGGTGCCTTTCTGTGTGGAGTTTGTGTGTTCTCTCTCCGTGTGCGCGATTTCTTTCCACTGTTCAAAGACACACTGCTGCCCAAGTTATTTGGCCTGCTGAGTGCATTGCCCCCCTCCCAACCCCCCCCCGCCCCCCAAAAAAAAATCCCTGCAATGGACTGGCGTCACATCATAGGCATTACCCTGCCTTGCGGACAGATAGGCTGCGTTCCCTCGCGAGCCTGTACAGGATTACGCGGGCACTGATACTGAACTCGATTTCTTTCAGCTACATGAGACCTACCATTTAGAAACAACCCCCTAGATTATATTTATTCGAACAAACGTTCGAACTGACCAACGTAACAACCGCATGAAATGGCACCGGCTGAATGCATGGCTGCCTTCCCTCCGCCAATCTGTGGTTTTGTCACTACACCTCTATAATGATGTAAGTTGCCCTCGTCTGCTAATTAATAATATTAATAATAACCACTAGTGGAGGATATCCATCATCTGACAACATGGTTTATAATTTTACTGCAGTTAGTCACCTGTTGTTTTTCAAATAGTTCTGAGCAAATATTTTCCGGGTATTAGCCGAGCATGCTCATAGGCAAGTGGCAATTAATGTGGGGCCATAGAAAGGTATCTGAAAGTCCTATTCGACTCTCAGCAAGGAAACTGTTCCCCAAGTTTTTTTTTGTGGCACTTTTTCAAACCTGGGCGGTATGGTGGCCCAGCGGGCAGCGCTGTCGCCTCACAGCAAGAAGGTGCCGGGTTCGAATCTCGGCTCGGGTGCCTGTCTGTGTGGAGTTTGCATGTTCTCCCCGTGTCTGCGTGGGTTTTCGCCGGGCACTCCGGTTTCCTCCCACAGTCCAAAAAACATGCTACTGCATCGGTAAATTGGCTTGCAGACTAAATTGCCCACAGTGCCCGGCTATTGACTGGCGTCCCATCGTGGGCATATCCCTGCCTTACGCCCTGTGTCTGCTGGGATAGGCTCCAGCTTATCGCGACCCTGTAGAGGACTAAGCGGTTTCTGACAATGAGATGAGATGACGTTTTAAAACCTTAGTTTTCAAAGTGACAGATGGTCTCACGCTTAATGGTCACCAATCGACAAACACGGAGGATCCAACCTAAATTTCACGTGAACATAGGTCTTTGATGCGTTTGTTGACTGTGCTGCGTGATGTTTTGGCGTGATGTCGAACGTTTCACTCAATGCTCCGGGAGCGTCTTCAGTTTTTATTTATTTAAACGATGGCGTGAAACAAGTGACATCGCGGTGCGCACGGCATGAAAACGCACCAGTCAATTCAGATCAACCCGGAACACCTACGCACATCTGAGCAAGGAATCATGCAAATCTTAATGATTCGATGTATGGGAATTGCTCTAAGGAGATGCTGCTTTTGGGATAGCCATGTGTTTTAGAGAGGAGGGACGCTCGCCACGGCTATTGTGAAAGAGCAGTTCTCATCCGAGCATGTTGATGGTTTAAATTGAAGGCTCACGCGAAACCGGTAAGCAGAGTGGACTGACCGTCGCCTGGACATCCTGCGCACATAGCGGTGCGGCGCCGAGACGGAACAGTAGCGGTCGAGGCTGATGAAGCAGAGCGTGACGATGGACGCAGTGCAGAACATCACGTCGAAGGAGATCCACACCTTGCAGAAGATCTGCCCGAACATCCAGCGTCCCGTCACCTCGTAGATGATGCTGATGCATTGTAGTGAAAGATCGAAAAGCAATATTTTAGATGTCGGTCAGTTTTTTTTTCTAATTCAAAGCCGTTGAGCAATGTAACTATGTACTGATGTATGCAGCTCTTTTTAACAGTTGTCCATTGGGAAGGGGTACGTAAGTTACAACATCTAAGAGCACCGGTGATAATTTAGTCAGGACAGTTAATCTAGGCAGCTTGGTTTTTTTTTGCCTGGCATCTGCTCCGCGATGTCAACAAAGTTTCAAAACTGCCGTAAGCAAATCATTGATGTCGCACGTACAACAACTCATTACTGTGTAGGGCACATCCCCTTGTGGATGAAGGTCTCCGCAAGCTGTCACTGTGTGCGTGACAGGGCGTCTCTGCAGCGGCGATATCCGTGCCTCACAGAAAGAAGGCCCTGCCCAAGGCGGTTAGATTTCCACCTAGGGGCTTCTTCATGGTTGGGGTCTGTGTGTTCTCTTCCACTGTTCTGCGTGGGGTTTTCTCAAGGTTTTTCGATTTCCTCCCACAACAACAAACAACAACAAAACATTCATTGATTAATTGGCCGATGACATCTTAATCGAGATGACGCGGTGTCCGGTGGCTTGGCGCCGGTTAACCACGTGGCTCGATTCCCCACCTCTACAGATGATGACCTTGCGTTATTCTCTCTGCGAATCATTACCTTCGAATTTTAATGAACAAGTGCTAGGTGTTATAAATTGTCTGTATATATAGTCCCCACTCATCTCTCATAAACCTGCAATTTAATAATCCACCTAGCACCTGCACACTAGCTAATTTCATCACTCCTTCTTCTCAGTGAACATAGAGTACTCCTGGGTGTAGTGGCTGCAGGCACTATTCTTATCATTTACCATAGCCATTATCCTCTTCAGCGACATACCCTGAAAAAAACCCGCTTATATTTCTTAACAGTTTAGATGGGGGGAGAGGGAGCGATCGACGCGGCTGTCCCGAGAGAGCAACTTTTCGAAGCACTCATCATGCATCGAGCCGTGAAAACCTATATCATTAGTTTAAATACCTACATATCAATGTATAATTTCAATCGTCGCGAGTCTCTTCATATTTAATGTCCCGTTATAAAAAAAAATCTCCGCAGTTGAAATTGTGGAAATAAATTACTTCTTTTTTTTTTGAAGCAGGACATTTATAGCTACTTATAAATTGGGTTACGGGATATTGGTGCGTAGATTTACATATTCGAATCAATTGCAGGGTCCTTAAAAACCAAGTCTTAGGTGCGCTGTACATGATGAGAGTTTGTGGAATGAATAATCCATTCCAGCGAGACAAGTTCTCGGTCACCGCAGCAAATTCAATGGAAGATGCAAAAGGACATTAGGAAGCATCGTTAACATGAATTAAATATCCAGCATTTAGAAAATCTCAACGGAAAGTGCAACAGAAATATTTATTGACCTCTGCGCCTCGGTGTTTGACTCGACAGCGCACAGAGGTTTGCTTGCAAATAGTCGGAAGGCGCCCGGTGATGGACTGGCGTCCTATCGTGGGTGTATCCCTGCCTTGCGCCCTGTGTCTGCCGGGATAGGCTCTGGCTCATCGCGACCCTGTACAGGACCAAGCGGTTTCTGACAATGAGATGAGAGATGAGATGAGTCGGAAGGCACGACTCCCATCAGGCCTTGGTGGAACGTCACGTGACCACCACACCATATATACAACGATCAGCCTTATTCAAGGCACCAATTCGACAGAACTAAACGTGTTTTTTTCACGTTAAATAATACGCACGCTTATATAGTTTGCTTATTTTGAGTCTGGTAAGATTTATGAGAAGAATTAATGCAGTTTAGTAGCAGGCAAAATAGATGTTTGGAATGTGAGTTATTACCTATAAGCCAATGAGGACGGTCAGTCTAATCTAGAATTTAAGAAGTAATATATATACCACTGGTATATGAGCAGAAACCTAATCGGAAATACTGTTTCTTATGCACTCTGTTCACGTCTCTACATTTCTAGGCATTGCATGTAACTTTCTTTTTTTTATATAATGTTCTCTAGAAAACATTCCATGGTTACCTTTGAACAACATTTTTTAAATCATCGAAAAAGCTACCACAGTGCCTCACTATGGTGCTTGTTTATGAATTACAGTCCAAATGTCACTAGAAATGTATTGTTGACATTTTCCACGCTGGTTGTTACTCAAGTAGTTTTCGGATTAATGGTTTTGAGCATCAAGTGTGGTTTTTACATGCATTGTTTTATACTTGAGTGATATTTTAAGTTTTGATGGCAAACTACCACAGATACACTGTAGTGTATATACTCTGAATTAAACATTTCTGAAAGCTAGAAGAGGTTTTAGCCACCAGAACACATTCAATGGCTGATGCACAAGAACACTGTGAACCGAATTGACTATTCAATATCCAGCATGTTTTTTTTCCTTTCAAGCGCTTAAAATAAATTGTTATTGATCTCACAAGCAATTGCAACAGTCCACATATATATTTTTCGTACCGAAAATAGTGCGCTGGAGAATGTGTGACACACACTTCATTTGATGAATCATGTCACGTCAACCACTGTATAACCTGTACAGTGTCTTCAGCCTTGTCTATAACACAACATATATTTCGTGTCTCTGTGGACAATGTTAATCACAAAAATATTAAGAAAAATAAAATAATAGACGTATATATGTCTCTCCATATACAAAAGTAAAATATTTCTTACATAATCATTGGCCCCACAGCTTTCTGGGACTTTCCATCAGGCAAATAATTTGCTTCACTCTCTCTGAGTGAGGATACAGATCCCTTCGAATTGTGAACGAATATGTGAGTGTTATAAATGACAAACTGTATTTAAAGGGGATGTGGGTTACGGGGTGTAAATAATTGCACATATTGTATAGTTTTGATTGCATATTTTGTAGCTTTTTCATTAGTAAAAACAATTTGTTTTGCAGGAGCAATGAAATCTGACTTAAAAGTCAAAGTCTTGGAATACATAATTTCGACAGCATTAATTCATTACACACAAACTCGACTGGTTTCAACAGCAGAGTCAGGCTTGCCTGACCTAATGCTGCTGAACTGCCAGATGTTATAGTTATTAAAGTTACGATTATGTTAAGGACCCTCTATTTAATATATGGTACATGCAGTCTAGTCCGAGTCACAACTGAGCTGAACGTGTGGCTGTACTAAACTCTACGTAATACACATCCATGCTTTTTTACTGAATGCTACGATTTATGATTTCAGATTGTTGTAAAATGCTTGCAGTTTAGTAGCAAGGAAATTAGACATTTGGAGTTTGGGTTATAGCCCATGAGCAAATTGGGTTTATCATACCACCTTGAATGGCAAAGGTTACCAAGGTTTTCATGGCTTGTATAAGAAAATACTCTCCATAGCTGTTCTTTCGGGATAGTCGAGTCAAGTGTTCCTTCTACCCATAAAGGACAGCTCGTTGACTACGATATTAAGGTAGGCTTGAGCAGGACACATTGCTCGAAGGAATGGTAGCCGGTATTCAAAGCCAAGGCATAGCACTGGAATTTTTATAAGTATACATTTTGAAATTATATATATCTATAAAATTACATAAATATATCTAGTAGTCTCATCTCATCTCATTGTCAGAAACCGCTTAGTCCAGCACAGGGTCGCAGTGAACCGGAGCCTATCCCGGCAGACACAGGACGCAAGGCAGGGATATACCCATGATGGGACGCAAGTCCATCGCCGGGCACTGCGGGCACTTTAGTCTACAAGCCAATTAACCTATGCAGCAGCATGTTTTTGGACATGCTGCTGTTTAAGTTTAATTGGATAATGTATTCGTATGAGCTCAAATGTGAAAACAAGTAACGCAAAAGTAGTGAGAATTCCTCTGAAGAGCTGATCTTTCAGATTAGCGGGAGCGAGTGCCTATACTCTCTCATTGGTGACGGTTTCACCTGCCATGTTGGATGCATCTTCAGGAGAGTGGAAAAACACTGCATCTGCCTGAAAGGGTAGCCTTTAAGAGCAATTCTTATGCATTGAGCTATGAAGACCTACATCAACATAAAATAAGTAATGGTTTTCTGTCTCTAATGGAGAGAGCAATATGTTACATGTCTGAGACTCAGTGTATTGCCAATTATAGAAGTTGTCAGTTTCATACTGGCATCATTTTCCACCTGCATTGTTGGAACTACACACACGTGCACCACTGCTATGTAACATATGATTCACTTGTTCACTTGCGCTGCTCCCAGACTGTATAATGCCCTCCCATTAGAGATTCGATCAGCTGAGTCCCTGGACATCTTCAAATCTCGTCTCAAGACTCACTTGTTCCTTAGGGCTTTCAAACCCTCTGGCTAGGACTGTTAATGCGGCTCACTGCTGTCGTGCTGGGATGATGGCTTGCTGCCGACATGCGCCTGCTCGGGAACATTTATTCATTTCTTAATTATTGCCATTATTTGCTTTCAGTTGAACTGTCCCGATGCTGCTGTTGATGTAACGTTCTCTCCACAGCTCAGATATGTAACAAAAAAACAAAAACATTATTGTGATGATGTAGGTTTTCACGGCACGATGCATGATGATTGCTTCGAAAAGCTGCTCTTTCTGTATAGCCGCGTCGATCGCTCCCCCCTCCTCCTCTCCTTCACGATGTTTCGCCTCACACGTTGGAGGCATCCTCAGGCGCAGATAGTAGCGTGTCTTTAGACGGTGAGAGGAGTACCCGGCGATGTCTGCCTCAGTTCATTCAACTTGCTGGGCAGGATCTCTGCACATGGGCGGCACGGTGGCCCAGTGGGTAGCGCTATCGCCTCACAGCAAGAATGTCCTGGGTTCGAATCTCGGCTCGGGTGCCTTTCTGTGTGGACTTTGCATGTTCTCCCCGTGTCCGCGTGGGTTTTCGTTGGGCACACCGGTTTCCTCCCACAGTCCAAAAAACATACTGCTGCATAGGTTAATTGGCTTGCAGACTAAATTGCCCGCAGTGCCCGGTGATGGACTGGCGTTCCATCGTGGGCGTATCCCTGCCTTGCGCCCTGTGACTGCCGGGATAGGCTCCGGCTCGGCGCGACCCTGTACAGAAGAATTAAGCGGTATTGACAATGAGATGAAATCTCTGCAAATCCGTCGCTGCGTTCGACTGAACCGCCTGTGCGTGCAGACTTGCTCACTGGTGTTTCGACGGATGTTTGTTATTAGAACAGAAAATACCCAATGAGCTGGTAAGCTCTGGACGCGGCATTCCTGCGATACAACACATGTTTGAGCTGGTGTGGACGTCCCAGTAGTCACAGTGCAGGGAACTGACAAAGTACTGTCAATTATTTGGTTTTTATTTATTCATCATCGTTATGATTGGCAATGAGCTGGAGTCTATCTCGGAAGACACAGGGGGCAAGGCAGCGCTATTTACCCAGGATGAGATTCCAGTCCATTGCAGAGCCCCAAAGGGAAATTGTAATCGGAGCAATTGACCGAGGCAGGTTGTCTTTGGACTGTGGGAGAAAACCGGAGTACCCTGTAAAAAACCGACGCGAACACGGGGAGAACTCCACACAGAACTGGAATTGAGCCGGAAATCGAGCCGGGGGAATCGAACCTCGAACCTTCTTGCTGAGAGGCGGCAGCGAGACTCACTGCGCCACCGTGCCGCCGCTATTATTTATATTGAAAACTATCGAGTGAATTTACAATGCGCTACATAATACGTGTCTGTTTACAAACGGGGAGAGCGCGAGTGCGCGCTGGATGTTAGCGCACACTCGCGGGTTTCCGAGTAGACAGAACGACGCAGCAATTAAAAACGTGTCTATATACAGAGAGTGCCCTCTGTTATACAAAAGTAAAGAGCGCTGTCAGCGAGCACCGGTTACGCTTGGCACAGCGCCAGCGGGATTTTGAGAGCTGCAAGCATCCAGCACGAACGGTCCAGCCGCCTTCGTCGCTCTACAACAAAATATTCTCACATGACAGCTGCCACACTTGTTTTTCCCTTCGAAGTCAGCTATAGAGACTAAGTAAGATATTAACAGATACAGGACAAGTTTCCTATTGCCCAGCGCTTACATAACCGCCAGCCTATAAATCCAACTCGCGAACACTCTTACCTAAAGGGCATCACCAAGCAGGCGACGAGGAGGTCGGCAGTGGCCAGGGACATGATGAACATGTAGGTCACGGTCCGCAGGCGCTTCTCCAGCACGGGGCAGACGAACACCACCACGTTGCCCAGGAATGTGACCACGTCGATGACAGAGAGCAAGGTGCCCACGGTGATGTCCCCCGCCTTGGAGCGCCAGGGCGCCGAGGAGGTGTTCCCTTGAGGTCCTGCCGTGGACTCGTTGAAAGGGACCACCGTGAAGAGGGACCCGTTCCAAGGCTCCGTCGACATCTTCAGACGTTAGTGTAATGTCCTGGCGACTGTGGAAGATCCCCCCCCTCCCTTTCCCTTCACTTCCTCCCCCTCCCTCTCTGTGTCTCCCTGCCCTCTTCCTCCCTTTTCTTAGTCACTCGCTCGCCCGCTCGCTGGATCTCCACGGCGTGACGGGAGCAGTGATGTCTCTCGCAGGAGGATACAAGTTGTTTTTTTTTCTCGCTGCGCAATTACGTGTGAATTGAGGTCGGTCACGGAGAAGGGAATCGTGCCTCCTGCAGCGGTGTTTCTTGTACCCGTTGTCCTAGCACAATTACAACAATTGCACTGATATGGGACACCACCGGGTCGACTGGGCGATGAGCTTGGGTTCGCGGTTCAACTGCGAGGTTGATTATTGCATCGCAGTAGCGTTAGAGATGAAGAGGTACTGGGGAGGCGTGGCTGGCTGAGAATGGTGGCCGATATTCTCCGCCATCCTCTGTCTGGTCCGGGCATGGCAACGCTTCACGAATTTGCGTGTCATCCTTTCGCAGGGGCCATGCCAATCGTCTCTGTATCGTTCCAATTTTAGTACACGTACTCCCGGAGCAGGGAGCGTGAGAAGGCACGCCAAGTCATTCATCGCCCCTTGAATCGGCAGCAAAGCTCTGATGCTCAGTGAGTGGAGCGCTGGCAAGATTCATTCATTAGCGTTACCACGGTTCATTCATCACCCTAAGTCGGTAGTCTTCTTACGGTTTCTTCTCATCCACGCTGGCGATCGATAATTAACCAGTGCTTTCATTCATTCATAATTTTGCAGCCACACGTGTTTTTTTTTATCATCAATGATTTGAATTCGTAATTCTACTCAATCTAGTCGGTTCGTTGGACTTAATTCATCAGCGTGCGTTCATCCGCAGTCATATGATTCGTGCGTGCCTATAAATGGACTCGACAATGTGTTGAGTCATTTTTCTTCGGTTCATTAACTCTCTGCGCGGCGGGTGGGACGTCTCGCAGTGCGTTGGGGTGCCGGCGAAAAATTCCCGACGACCATCAGTGGAACTGAGAGGCAATCTCTGTGATGTAATGATGTAGGTTTTCACGGCTCGATGCGTGATGATTGCTCCGAAAAGCTGCTCTCTCGGGAGAGCCGCGTCGATCGCTCCCTCTCTCCCTCCATCGCGACGTTTAGCCTCACACGTTAGAGGCATCCTCCGGCGATTTGTGCGTGTGTTGTGTGTGACTACTATTTATATGTAAGTATGTACTTATCATTATATGTAGGTATGTATCCATCATTATATGTAGGTATGTACTTATCAAAGCGCCTGCGGATGCCTCTAACGTGTGAGGTGAAACGTCGCGATGGAGGGAGAGAGGGAGCGAACGACGCGGCTGTCCTGAGAGCAGCTTTTCGAAGCAGTCATCAATCTCTATGATCACCACGGCATGGGCAGGCTTTTATCCAGCAGTGGATGAACAAATGACTATGAATGATTTACGTTCTGTTCGGCACTCAATCCGCGTGTGGTTAATATTCTAAATCGTTTTCATGCGATTATACGTTCCTCAGTTGTCTGTGTTGATGTTTATTTGGTGTGTGTGGGGGTTGGGGGTGGGGGTGGGCAGTGATAATATCACTGCGCTATAAGCCCAACTAACCGGAGTCAGATGCTGGGCTAAGGCGAACATTCATTAGCGAGTGATGATTTTCATTGGCCTGCTGAATAAATTACCCTCCAAAAAACTGCCTTGCGATGCACTGGCGTCGCATCATGGGTATAGCCCTATTTCTTCTCCGGGATAGGCTCCAGCCTCCTACAACCCTGTACAGGATTGAGCGGGTACTGATACTGACGGCCTGATGGTTTCTTATCAAAGCTGCTCTTTCGGGATAGCCATGTCGAGTGTTCCTCTTCTTTCCTTTGCGACGTTTCACCTCACGTTGGAGGCATCCTCCGAGAGAAGAACTTTGGTCATCAATCATCATGCAGGGAGCAGTGGAAACCTACATCAGTACATTCGTAGCGAGTGTCATTTGAACCGGTCTTGTGCTATCCCTACATCAATCTCCGGTGACCAGCATGGTAAAGTATGGTCAAATAATTGAAACTGTATGGTGAGATTCTCAGTAGTGGAGCACCAAACAATGGTGTAGTATCACCATCATATACATTTTGTTATTATTGCTGAGTAATGTGTAATTTAAGTATGTGTATACAAATGCCTCCTATCTCAGACCGCACGTGTCAATGCACATGCATTCTGAAACACTTTCAAACAATTGACTACCTTTTAACAAGATCTCATTTACAAGATAATAATATGGTTTGTCACCTGTTCTAAAATGAGCCTTATAAGGATGGACCCTACTGAGAAGCGTCTGCCTCTTTAATGTAGAATTCTGCACGTGTATATTATATCGCACATTCCAGAAGGCGCGCGTGCATTGTGATATGAATTACTACTCAAACAGAGGCTCTGAAAATCTTCACAGTCTGTGTTTGTGCAAGCTTGAAGAAGCGTTCTGAATTTCCGATTTGCTCTGAGAGTATGGTCACGGTCCCATGTTATCTGTGGCGATGCAAACTAAGCACAACCATTGGGCCCCAAGCAGCTAAAGTGGCTCCGGCTTACTTAAACATCAATTCAAAGTCAAATCCCAATGAACATAAAACCAATTACCATCAACAGCCGATTACTCTGTCTCATCGCTATCTTGTCTGCATCTCTATTCCTTCATCTGACTACGTCCCTTTTTTTTCTAAATGTATTTAATCTCCTCTTATAAATAATTCTGGTTTGCGTATATGTTGCTTTCCTGTAGTTTCGCTCGGGTTTCATGGAATTCAATGGGTTGCTTCTCCTTTAAAATATATTTTTTGTTTGAGCCCCCCCCCGCCATCCCCATAGACTCATACACTTCATGCGGCCGGAAAATTAAAAGAGTTACGTTCTGCTCCATTGTGCGAATATTTATGGGGACATAAGCGCGGGTGACTACCCAGAGAAGAGCCGAGCTCTATGATTTATGCCATTCCCTCGAGCGCAGCATGGCAAGTGCGGGAAGTTGTGCACACTTCGTTGCCCTATGAGTCACGCCATGCAATGACATTTATAATAACAATTACTATTGCATTTATAGAGCGCTTTTCACCCGAGGGTCACAAAGTGCTGCACAGAGCTGCGGAGAGAACGGCACAGGTCAACAACGACGACATTAGAACGGAAAAATCAGCAGCAATAAAAAAAAATTAGGTTTTTTTATTTTATAAACATACACAAATCGTTTCAAAACAACGTGTAAAATATGATCCGACTTTGAATTAAAATTTTAGAATGCAAAATGTTCAATGTTTATAAGACATATATTGGGAAATGGTTAATGTAACATTTATCGTATAATAATAATAATAATGACATTTTTAGAGTTCTTATCACCCGAAGGCCACATAGCGCCGGGTGAAAGAGGTTGTAAAACTGAATGTTTGCTGTGCGTGATATAACATAACACGGTTCATATATTAGATAATAATAAGACCACTGCAGACGCAAAGAAATATGCATAAACGCCTGTAAATTTCGTTGCAGCAATGTTCCCTTCGCGCTTTGGATTTTGTCGGCAGCGGAAGGTAATGCAGAAAAATGAGTTGTGCAGTGCGTCCGTGGTACCTGACTTCACGAATCGGCAATGACAAAGTATGGTTGGTGAAACGTTCATGGAACATCCCCCCCTACAGCTCGTAGCCCATAGCCACCACCCCCTCCCGCTTCCCGGACACGACATGAGGAAGCCCTATCTAGCAGTTGGCTGACACCTGGTCGCACATGTACACAGAGTCGTTACGTTCAGACAGGTGGAAACGTTATTTTTTACAATCCTAGCCGTTAACCCCTTCGGCACCGAGTAAATAATGAGGGTGCAGCACACTTTGAAGATGTTAACGTTGTGCGCACTGTGGAAGCCACGGTACATTCTGGTGTCTTGTGGATTTCCGTGGAAACCTCGGGTGGTGCGCGGACGGCGAGAACCTTTATGACGCACGCACGACGCGTGAGCAGTCGCACAGCTCGCTGTGACCCTGGCTTAGAGCCCCCAGAATAATTCTATCGATCTTTCTCCACGTCCTTCTCTTTGTCTCTTTCATATAGCTCCGTCTATCTACGACTCTGCTCTCATCACCGCACTGTCTCTGGCCGTCGCTTCCCTTGTCTCCCTCCGCATCGGATTGCGTTCGCGTCTCTTGCTGTTTGTGTCTCCCCGTGAATCTTTATGCTTGTCTCGAGTCAATCCTCCCAATGTCACCGTGTTTCTTTTCGTGCTCGTTTCTGTCTCCACAAGCATGTGTCTATGTGAGCGTCTCTTTACTGTTTGCATTTTACTGTGCATGTCGCTTTTGATGTAGCGCTCAGTTTGTCTGTTATTTTCTCTCTTTGTCAGTGTGTTTATTTATTATTATGTCACCCCGCGTCCTTCGCCGTGTGTGATTGCGTTTCTGCGCATCAGCATTGTAGCCATGTCTATTCCAGTGTCTGTCTCTAGAGCCCTTCCTCTGTTTGCCAACGCAGTCTTATTTGGTGAGCTTTTTAAATCTATGTTCTGGGTATGACGTTAAACTGCATCCCACAGTAAGGCAGTGACAACTGTCATGGTATTAACAAGACAGGTACCCTCGGTACACTGTGGTCTCAGAGTTGCCATTGTGCAAGATATATATGTAGATTTATGTTTATTATGACAGCAGAATAAGTACCTAGGTATCTTGCAAGCGCTTTACGAGATTTCTGCGACACAACAAAAAACGGGAGTTGCGAATAAACAAATAAATATATGCAAATAACGAATTAACCAAACTAAATAAAAACCAACAACAAAACCCATTTACACGCAGCATTTCACGTAATTAACCAAATAAATAAAAACGCAATTGAACATTGCAATGGGGACCCATTCGCTTCTGCGACCAGGGTTACGGATGAGGCCAAAGGGAGGGGGGGGGAAGGGTGGTGGAGCGTCTCCTCTGGTGGATGGCCCGTGTTCGTGGGACAACGGCAGAGGAGGCCTGCTTCAGCTCGCGACGACCTGCAAGCTGTAGAAACGAAGTGGCAACAGCCTGCTGTAGAATTTTGCCAAGAAAAAAAAACAACGGTCAAAAATAAATCCAACAAATGAGACCACGTTTTCGCTAAATGTCGTTTCATTTATCGGCGTAAATATATTGTCGGCTCAAGGGGTGCGGAAATCAGTCAGCCCCCCACCCCCTCCAAGGTTGATCTGTCTCGTACAGTCATACCTGGGCTCTATCGTGACTCAACCGGTTAAATTGTTGCGCTCGCCCTCTCGAATCTTTAACGCTTTAAACGGAAGCGCTTGTCTTGAACATTTCACTTTGACATGCGTGTGCTTGTTTTAAATCGTCTAAATAAAAATAATTGTTGACTCATCACAGGGATGACACCTCGCGAATGACGAGAACTAAGTGCACGTGTCTGTGTATCGCTATTTATTTCTATTCACCTCCATTAGGAGGACTAAGTGCATTGCTTGATTACTATGAATTCAACCCAGAAACAAAGTGCGATGCGCAATTATCGGAAGCCAAACATTACAGCTATAATTATATGGAAATAAAACATGGAATGTAAATGTAAGCATTTTCATAAAAAAATATAAGTTTTAAATACGATTTGTTGTTCTGTTACGCTGTTGAAAACATCTCTTTTTGGTGGTTTGGTAGTCAAGGCGGCCCCCAACTCGAAGCCTTTGCTCACAAGGGGAGATCAAAACACCCGTGCCCGCACTCGGCTCACTGATTGGCAGGTGTGTGTGAATACCCCATTACTTGCGTCTCGTGAAGAGGGGCCATTGCCTAAAAATGGTTCCTTACAACTTGAACAAAAACTGACTGGTGTCACCGATTTATATAAATAAAAATCCGCTTTTAACGCCACAGTGTTATTAACATTGTTTTGGAATGTGGGTATCAAGGATGGCTGTCAATGCTATAGAATAGTTTACATTCATTCGGCAACACCCATTGCTGTCTGCAACTGAATACAAGGCTAAGCCCATTAGCAGGTCTCTTCAAAGACAAGATTACTGACACGTTTTTAAAGAGACCATCGGAGTGGTAATGTCATGGTTACTATATCTAATTTTAGCTGACATAACCCCTCCATGGCAGGCTTATACAATCTGGTTCACAAGAGGACAAGGGGATGATAAAATGGTCCAATTATCTTTGTTTGAGCCATGATTCGATACCTTTGGCTGGGATGAATTAATCATTTTTATTGAGTTGAAGCCTTTTCATTTTCTACAAATGCTGAGCATAACATCAGTCAACATTAATAAGTATTTGTACAATCTGATTGAATGCATGTACCTGGCCGATTGTAGAGAAACTGTATTATATACTGGTCAAAAACTAAAAGAATATGGAAATGTACTACTGAAAGAATATGGAAATGTACTCTCAAGATGCATAGACAGATGTGATCATGGTATTGCATTGAAAGAAAGGAACCATGGATGATAGAATATGCACAGGTTTATTTTATTTTTCTAACGGTTAATACAAGTAAAAGGGCACAGGCAGAACACATCACAAGCAGAAGTGATGACCTGCGTCAAAAAATAGCAGTGAAGTGGTGGCGAAGAAATCAGACGTGCTGGAGACGGAGGCCACTGAGAAGATGAAGCATTCAGTGATGAACTCTCACATGCACGTGTTGTGTGATTTGTTATTTCACGGGATTGTGGGGGTTAGAGGAGGCTTTCATCCAGCAGTGTGTTCACCATCACTAACGATGATATTATGCTGCAGTAGTGGAACAGTGGCGCGGTGGTTCATGAACTGCTGCGCTGTGAACCCGCCGGCCCGAGTTAGATTTTCAGCCATGGATAAAATGTTATTATTGGTGGCGCGTTGTTTCTGCATAAACCTATGCCGACCGAGGTGGTAACTTAAGGGTAACAGACCCCCCCATGACTGACAGCGTGGGGAAACGCTCATCTCATCTCATTGTCAAGAACCGCTTAGTGTTGTACAGGGTCGCGGTGAGCCGGAGCCTATCCCGGCAGATACAAGATGCAAGGCAGGAATATACCCACGATGGGACGCCAGTCCATCACCGGGCACTGCGGGCAATTAACTCTGCAAGTCAGCTAACCTTTACAGTAGCCAGCTTTTTGGGCTGTGGGAGGAAACCGGAGTGCCCGGCGAAAACCCACGCAGACACGGGGAGAGAACTCGCAAACTCCCACACAGAAAGGCACCCGAGCCGAGATTCGAAACCGGGTCCTGCTTGCTGTGAGGCGACAGCGCTACCCACTGGGCCACCGTGCTACCCGAAACGTTCATCCAACAGTGGATTGGCAGCTCTTAAAAAAAAAACATAAACAGAGATAAAGCTTAAATACACATAATTTATAAAGCACACTGAAAGGACTCGACATACGCAGTTGTGTACATGTGTCTTGAAATTGATTGCTATGGGTTTTCTTTAAAGTTGTATTTCAGATTGCAGTAATTATGCCCTGCCGTTCCAAACACTATTAACTGCCAATGCTCTGGTGGGCGCATAAAACTGATCAGAAGTTATAGCCTAAAGGCGCCATTCTCAAACGGTAGATCGCGTCCCATCAGTGGGCTGCAAGTGTCATCTAATGGTCTGTGAAGACCAGATTCAAGTGGGCCAGGTGGGCCCGAAGGTGCAAAAACTCGAGAACCCCGTAACTTTCAGCATTGTCTGGTTATAACTTGGCATCAAATCGCAAAGCGAGACATTGCATCAAATGAGCTTTAGAAGAAGTGACGCGAGGAATTGTTCAAGCCATGTCAGTTACCTCGTTACATGAACAGCACAAAAAGCCTTATGTTGACAGATGTTTTGTGATCACTAGCGTAGCAGCCCGCAGAAATAATTCACACCGTAAAGATCTTCACGTAAGAAGAGAAAATAAACCCCACGCGCACTTTTAGGTTTTGGCATTAAAATGTATAACGTTTCACACGGATTGTACATGTATTATATATGCATGAATAATGTATTATACCCAATATGTGGCAGAGCTTTGGGTCAACTGTTTTAGCCAAGCAGATGGCTTCATAACTATGCAAGGTACTGCTTCCATACATTTGATAAATACTAATGTAAACATAAATATAATGATACACTTATTTGTACCGCCCCCATAATTAGTAAATTAAGAACGTAATTAATTAATTCGTTTTTGTCTCTCATCAATACCTGCTTATCCCGGCCGACAGAGGGCGCAAGGCGGTGGAATACCCAGAATCTAACGCCAGGACATCGCAAGGCACACTTTTTGAGAAAATTTGCAGTGGGTAGCGCTGTCGCCTCACAGCAAAAAGGACCCGGGTTCGATTGCCGGCTCGGGTGCTTTTCTGTACGGAGTTTGCATGTTCTCCCCGTGTCTGCGTGGATTTTGGCTGGGTACTCTGGTTTCCCCCCACCGTCCAAAGCATGCTGCTGCCTAGGTTAATTATCCAACTGAATAAATCGCCCCCAGTTCCCTGCGATTAACTGGCGTCACATCCTGGGTATTCCCCCTCCTCGCACCTTCTGTTGGCCGGGATAGACTCCGGTCCC
>JAZEWT010000017.1:12224702-12237795 GCA_036362905.1 Mordacia mordax
CCAAAAGTCGGTTAACAGACTTCACGGGGTATATTGAAGAACACATTTTAGTGCCCAAAAAAAAAAACCTTCTTAAATATTTCCCTTGTGCTTGGGTTGTTATGGTTACGCTCAGTGTGTTTCTTTGAAAATTCACATTATTCTTTACCCGAAACAGCATCACCGGTGCACGCTGTGGTCTCCCTCCGACTCCCAGAATTTAAATTCTGCAGGATTTCCCTGTGGCTATATTTGTTGAAATGTGATTTCATGTGGACAGCACGAATAAAGATATGTGTTTATTTTTTGTAACACAGCTGTGATCTTTTCTTCGTCGTGTTTCGTGCGTAACATGACTGCAACTGCGCACGCAGCCAAAATCACTCGTGTGATAAGTCCCAAGCTAAATAATGTCGGTGATTTTTAAGTCGTCATTAATCCGATTATCAGAATGATAAAGTGAATACCAACATGACAGAAGTCGATGCGGTTGTCCTCTGTGAATAAATGGAAAGCTCCATGGGAATATGGAATTTTCCGGGATGTTTAGAGGATGCCTGAGGACGCCTCTAACGTCGCGAGGTGGAGAGAGGGAGAGCGATCGACGCGGCTCATCATGGTTTTGAGTTGTCACCTAAAATCACCACGGCCGCAATCACAATCAATAAGGAAAACACATTGGCCTGCAACACATTTCTTATTAGGGAGTGATTAATTGTTTTTTTTTAAATAATGTCTTGCTCCCACGTTATTAAAGTTAATCTTCATGGTTCTTATTTAGATTTAATAGCAATATAGCATAATTAATTTTATTGATAAATTTCTTTTTTGACCTTATTCGCTAATGTGCATAGTTTTATACGTGAGCCTGTCTCATCTGTACAGCATTGTTCACTTTAAAAGCCTAAATGTAACAGTAACGTGTAATTTGAGTAAATTATTATCGCACACGCAACGTATCAAGAGCATAATAACCAATATTAATGTATTATTCGGTGCATCGTTAAGTACTGATGGCAAATTGATTTTATGTTTATTTAATATAAGACAATTTATACATTTTTAAATGTATATTCCTTTATTCTCTCTGGCTCTTTGCCGTATGAGACTGCTTTCAGTAGAGCATTTCCCCCGAGGCAAATTGAGCAGCACCTCACATTGTCATTCCATTTATTTCCCGTTAGCCCCGTACTGAGAAAAATAATTGTGTTATTTAAAAATCACTTAAATAATATATATAAAGCTACTTAATTACTTTAAACATTAGTAAGAAGACAACCATTTATGAGTTTATTTCATTTTGAGGGGCCAGTATTGTACTGGGGCGGCACAGTGGCCCAGTGGGTAGCGTTGTCGCCTCCTCACAGCAAGAAGGTCCCGGGTTCGAATCTCGGCTCGGGTGCTGCTTTCTGTGTGGAGTTGGCATGTTCTCCCCGTGTCCTCGTGGGTTTTCGCCGGGCACTGCAGTTTCCTCCCACAGTCCAAAAAAAACATGCCGCTGCATGGGTTCATTGGCTTGCAGACCAAATTGCCCGCAGTGCCCGGTGATGGACTGGCGTCCTATCGTGGGTGTATCCCTGCCTTGCGCCCTCTGTGTCTGCCGGGGTAGGCTCCGGCTCACCGCGACCCTGTACAGGACTAAGCGGTTTCTGACAATGAGATGAGATGAGGAACGGCTGAGTGGGTGGCACTGGGTAGTGTCGTGAAATATACTCAAATAAAACTCCACATCCGTCACGCCGTGAGAAGACCTTCACCCAGCAGTGGATTGACACAAGGGCTTCGAATGAAAGTGAATGGTATATAGAATATCTCATCTCATTTTCTGAAACCGCTTAATCCTATATAGGGTCACGGTGAGCCGGAGCCTATCCCAGAAACACAGGGCGTAAGGCAGGAATACACCCGACGACGGGACGCCAGTCCATCGCCGGGCATTGCGGGACAATTTTAGTCTGCGAGCCAATCAACCTATCCAGGAGCATACTTTTGGACTGTGGGAGGAAACCGGAGTACCCGGCGAAAACCCACGCGGACACGGGGAGATCATGCAAACTCCACACAGAAAGGCACCCGAGCCGAGAGATTCGAACCCGGGACCTTCTTGCTGTGAGGCGTCAGCGCTAACCACTGGGCCACCGCGCCGCCCCTATATAGAATATGTCGAATTATAGTGTTAATAATAATATTCGCATTTCTAAAGCGCTTTTCACCCGAGGGTCACAAAGTGCTGCATAGAGCTGCGGAGAGAAGGGCATGTCAATGACAACAACAGAATAGATAAATGAAGAAAATAAATGCTGTAAGTCAATGAAGGACATCAAATACAAAATACAATTTTTGATGATTTCTTCGAAAAGCTGCTCTCTCGGGACAGCTGCGTCGATCGCTTCCTCCCTCCACCTCGCGACGTTTCGCTTCACACATTAGAGGTATCCTCAGGCGCATCGAGCCGTGAAAAGCTTCATCATTACAAATAAAATAATTGTTAAAACAAATAAAGGAAGAAGTGTTCCTGAGCAGGTGCAGGTCATCATCGAGCCATCATACAAACACACGGCAGTGAGCAGCATCAACAGTACCAGCCAGAGGACTTCAAGGCCTTATGGAACAATTGAGTGTTGGGAGGGGATTCGAAGATACCTAGGGACTCAGCTGTCCGAATTTCCAATGGAAAGTTGTTCCAGAGACTGGGAGCAACACTCGAGAGGGCTGTGTTAGGTAGATATACTCTCCAAATCAATTACACCTGTGTTCCACATAACAACGTCATTACCGGTAGGCATTAGAAGTATATTATTATTATAGACCACTGGTTTTATTGAGTAATTAAAAAGTTGAACTCTACCAGCACACCGAAGGTTTCATGCACACCGACCCATCGATTGCAAGCTTTCTATAAATCCTAGGCTTGTTCAATTCCCATTACCGTGTGCAGTTAACAAATGGAACCCTGAGATATAGAAAGTAAAGGCAGGATTAAACATATTTAAATGTTTATCTACCCTCCCACAGGCATACTAAAGAATTCCATTATATTATGCTAAATGTCAACCCGTGGCATGTGTTTATTTTAAAACATAAATTAATCATTGCCATGCCTGCATGCCACTGAGAGCTTAAATTCCCAAATGCATTTGCAGGTGTAGTGTTATTAGTCATTTGTGAGATTTAATCAGGAATATCGAAATTAACCTTTTCCTGTTAATAGTAAATTATATGCTAAATACATAGTGATAGTATTTTGCTTTATTTTATAATTATTTTTACAAGGAAGATCACGTATTGATAACGTGTACATTTACAACCCTTGTTGTCAATTTACTCCTGTCAGCTGTTTAATGGCAATGCTTCTGCGACTCATGAAGGTTATTCAGCGTGGGTTGGTGAATAAGTCCTTGTTACCGTGTTAATGTTATTTGTGACACACATCACGGTGCTACTGAGTAACGACATTGACACGCCATATCTGTCATGGTGTATTCCACGGTGTTGAAAAATAACGGTGCACAGAGTGACTGGTTGGCTTCCTGGGGCTGGTTTTACCCATCCGTCTGTCGTGACGCATGATCTGGCAGCATGATTATCGCAGCCCAGATACCCAGGAATCCTGCAACTGCTGCAATGTTAGAACTGCTTAAATCAATGTACATCTCTTCACCAAAGAACTAGTTATTTTGTAATGATGTAGGTTTTCACGGCTCGATGCATGATGATTGCTTCGAAAAGCTGCTGTCTCGGGACAGCCGCGTCGTTTCGCCTCATACGCTGGAGGCGAAACGTCGTGATGAGGAGAGAGGGAGCGATCGACGCGGCTGTCCCGAGAGAGCAGCTTTTCGAAGCAATCGTCAGAGCCAGTTATTCTCTGCTGAAATATAAGTCAATTTAAGTTACTGAAGTGTGATGCATTTTGCTCAACTTTTCAAACCGAGTCAGAACATTAAACAATGACTCGCATTGTCATCACCATAACACTCACGGATACAGTTCATCAGTGAGCAGTAAACTTGGGGTCAAGACCCTGACCTTGCTCAGCCGAGACCGTGGTTTCAAATCTGCGTCATTCATTCCACGTGAGTGTAGTCGCCGAGACCCGCAATGGCATCCTTGGTAGCCACGTGCAGTTCTCGTAGACCTCCGCTGAAACCCAGTCACGGTCATCAGCGGTACAAAGCATTATTTGTACAGTCGCCCAGCTGCAGTGTGGGTTGTCACGAAGACCCCCAACGGTGGAGGTTCGATGCACAGAGATCTTGGTCTGTTCGGAACCTTTTCAGCAGGGCCCACGGCCAGTGTGGGAGGGCGAAGCCAGGTGGACAGACTGACTGCAAGGTCTCCGATAAGGAACTGTTCTGCTGTTGAATTTGCCCTCCGGTCCTCCCATGAGTCAAGTTCCTGCCAAGCAATTCCAAATCCGATCTCAGACCGGTTATCAGTGTGCGGCGCAGGCGTTACAACTGTGCCTCACACTGATAACCACTACGGCAGGTTTTATGTTTGTTATTCGATGTGTATTATTACAGCGGAATCTACCCAGCGAGCTTGCATGCCCTAAATGCGAGATTCTTGCAGAAAGAAGGTTTTGCCCTGGGCTGTTCGATTCCATCCTCGGGAACATTTCCGTTGGGTGTTTGTGTGTTCTTTCCCTATTCTGCGTGGGTTTCCTCTGGGTTTTTGGCTTTTCTCCCATAACAAAAAAAACATCATTCAATGTCTGATGATATAATACATAAGGGGCAGCACGGTAGCCCAGTGGGTAGCACTATTGCCTCACAATAAGAAGGTCCCCGGTGCGAATCTCGGCTCGGGTGCCTTTCTCTGTGGAGTTTGCATGCTCTCCCCGTGTCCGAGTGGGTTTTCGCCGGGCACTCCGGTTTCCGCCCACAGTCCAAAAAACATGCTGCTGCATAGGTTAATTGGCTTGTAGACTAAATTGCCCGCAGCGCCCGGTGATGGACTGGCGTCCCATCGTGGGTGTATCCCTGCCTTGCGCCCTGTGTCTGCCGGGATAGGCTCCGGCTTCACCGTGACCCTGTATAGGACTAAGCGGTTTCTGAGAATGAGATGAGAGAATATATAAGGGGCAGTCTCGGCAAATGTTGGCACCGACTAACCATGTAGCTTCTGACCTCACCTCTCTATGATTTCTTCGTGCCTGAGTTATTCTCTATTTGAACGACTACATTTAACAATGAACGAATATAGTGCACATGAAACATTGCAAATTTAAATTATGATCGCTTCAAAAGTACTTCTATTATAGCTCCTTCAGCTATGATATTCCCTTCCTTGGACTTGCAATGCTGTAACCCAGGGAGTTGTTACGATGCTGTGACACAGGGAGTTGTTACGATGCTGTGACACAGGGAGTTGTTACGATGCTGTGGCACAGGGAGTTGTTACGATGCCAAATACACTGCAGTGGATCATTCATAGCACGTGTTGACGTCAATATCACAATTGAAATAACATTTGAAAAAAGACAAAAAATGTAAACATGTGCACAAGACATATGGGGGTTAATTCTACGTGTTGTGGCAAAGTTTATGGATTGCCGTGATGAAAATGTATTGTGCTTTCATGAAATAATTGACAGGCAATTTCATTCATGCCTCATTTGTTCAGCTAAGAGGCGGAAAAAGGCTCTTTTGTGGAATGCTATTAAATATGCATGTTGCATTGCAATTAGTTGTAAAAAATAGTTTGCTTCTTTAAAAAAATCACTAAAAATCCAGTAAAATTAATACTGCGAGAATCGCTATGTTGACGATGACCAACTAGGTCTCGCCAGATGTCAGGCGCTCGATGATCGAGGCAATCATGAAAACGTGTCCTACTCTCATACCCGTCCTTTTGCTCGTAGTTGTAGGGAAATTGAGTGGTCTGTGGATGAGTGGAATAAGGAGAGAATGACAGGAGCAGTCATTGGAGGTACAGTTGTATTCTTTAACCTGGCCCTTTCGGTGCATTGGTGAGCAAAAAAAACACTCTACGATCTTGGAATATTTTTAGACAAACAACACTCTTGCAGGGTCATTGACTAAATTACGATGCTACCATAAAGACTTAATGTTAAAGTTTAAACTGATCCTAATCAAAAAATCTCGAGCAAATACGGCATTCAAGCATTTTATGCAGAACTCACTAAACCCCCAGCAATTTTCAACACGAGAGATGTTGTTTGTAAGCTATGGAGAAGCTTAGATGAAGCAGGGACTGAATTGTAATGTATTTTCGGTCGCGCTTTGAAATGTATTTATTGACTACGTTATATAAGAAAATAAGTGATAATCGTGCGCGATTGTAAGCTATGTTTCTTGTTCATCTCTGCATCAGTAGTTCTTAGCTACTTCAGTCGCATTCAATGGTAATCAAGTATGGTGGTCAAAACTAGTTACCATAAACAGGGTGGTGTCTCCCAAAATAAGCTGTTCAACTACCATGGTGATGATGATGATGATGAGTAAAACCAGATGCGCTGCATGTGAGACTGGTGTCATCATGCACAAGCACTGGAGAGGAAGGCGCGTAAACCCGAGCGCTATAACCACCAAGCGCCACGCATTCCATCCACGCGTTTTCTATTCGGGCGTTTGTTGTGTCGAAGGATTCCCACATGCAGCGCTTGCAAACTCACTGGGAACTTTGTGCTGTAATGATGAACGTTTATCCAAAGATCTGTCAACGGTTTTGACCATAATCGTAAATTAATATTGCGCTGTCACGAAATCTGGTTATTTGTAAGGGAATCGATGGCACTGTGGTTAAACGTGTTGTGCTGTTGGTTTGATTTTCAATGATGACTCCCATCAGTGGGGGGTGATATTTGAACCATTCCTTGGTGTGTCTCCATTGACCAGACTGCACTAACAAGCGTGGGCGGCACGGTGGCCCAGTGAGTAGCGCTGTCGCCTCACAGCAAGAAGGGCCCGGGTTAAAATCTCGGCTCGGGTGCCTTTCTGTGTGGAGTTTGCATGTTCTCCCTCTGTCCGCGTGGGTTTTCGCGGGCATTCCGGTTTCCTCCCACAGTCCAAAAAAACATGCTGCTACATCGGTTAATTGGCCTACAGACTAAATTGCCCGCAGTGCCCGGTGGTGGACTGGCATCCCATCGTGGGTATATCCCTGCCTTGCTCCCTGTGTCAGCCGGCATAGGCTTCGGCTCACCGCGACCCTGTACAGGACTAAGCGGTTTCTGATAATGACATGAGATGGCACTAACAAGCGTGATGAATTATGGTCAAATAACCCTGTGGTCGTCAGGTTGTGGGGATGTCTTCGTCAAACAGTGGATTCAAAAAAAACGGCTTTGAATTATTCGAATTATGTAAGAGTGTGTGGATTTGACATGTATTTCAAAAGTCCTAAGCTATTGTTATTTATTGATTTTGTTTTTCATGTTGCTAGTGATGTTGCTGGTATAGAATATGCTATAGTGCATTTTAACCAATCCCACAACTGCCTTTTGATCTTCACGATGTAGCGTTATGATGAAGTGCCGGCTGGTGAATGAACTTCTTGGTAAGAGCATGCGGCACTCCATGGACAAAGTTTGAATTGGGCCAATGAGGGCCATCTCTGCAAACTTGACACTTTACGAAAAGTGTCTCTTTAGTGTTTTTAAGAACTTTACACTCTCATTGCCAGAAAATGGGTAAAGCCTCTTCCTTTTCACAACTCCATACTGGCAAAAAGTACTCATAGCAGATTATTCGTGTGTCAATCTTTCCACATCTGCCGAGTAATCAAATTGTGTCTGGGTCAAGTTGACCCATCGCGACCTGCATCACTCTCTCACTGCACTCTCGCTGCCGTCTAATTCAAGTGTGTCTGGGTCAAGTCAAGCTTATGCCCCCTGTGGTGCTGTCTTGCTGTTGGGTGGCATGCTGTAAATGAAATGTGCCTAGATCATGTTGACCTGCCTGATTTTTTTTAGTTAGTATGTGCTTACTGACGTGAAGCCTGTGCACCGTGACCATGACCGTTGCTTCATTGGCCCGTACAGATTTTGCCGACAATGACGATGCCCGGTGATGGACTGGCGTCCCATCGTGGGTATATCCCTGCCTTGCGCCGTGTGTCAGCCGGGATAGGCAGACACCGTTCTGTCGGTATGATCATCTGAAATATGATTTGCAATCTTTTCCCCTACACCCGGATTAGTCACTTTGTAAATGCAGGATTAGCTCGATGCTTTCACATTGACGAGATAAAATAACATGCTTTGTGGTGTGGAATATCACTGTTTGTTATTCAATGCAGGCGTTGCTGAATATATTACCAACTGACAATACCGAGCAGACAAGCGAAATCTATATGGCAGTAGTTTTGCCGTCAAAGCTTTGTGGAAATGTCTCTTGATAGCCGTTCGGAAAAAAAAATAGTAACGTATCAGTGTAATGATGCAGGTTTTCACGGCTCGATGCATGATGATTGCTTCGAAAAGCTGCTCCCTCGGGACAGCCGCGTCGATCGCTCTCCCTCTCTCCACCTCGAGACGTTTCGCCTCTCAGACGTTAGAGGCGAAATACAAAGCACCTGTGGATACTTCTAACGTATGAGGCGAAACGTGGCGATGGAGGGGGGGGGAGAGGAAGCGATCGATGCGGCTGTCCCGAGATAGCAGCTTTTCGAAGCAATCATAGCGTATCAGTGATTGCACAGAAGTCATTTGTGGGATGTCTTACTGCAATCGTATCTACCATTACTTCTGGACTCAACCAAATTTAATTTACAAACTCATATGTTTGCATCAGCAATCATCCAGCAACAAGACTGAAGCAAAATCCACAGCTCATGTGATTGTAGATTGAATTTAATAGCAGAAACATTTTTTTTCATCGACCAAATTTCCTTTTGAGCACTTCGTCTCACCCCATTTAAGTAATACCAGAAAGAAAAAAAACATATACTTGTATAATTCATTTAAAGGTGTTTGTTGATAAATTCAAATTCATTGTAGCACAATGAATGAGCAATGCCCTAAATAAAATAATAATAATAATTGCATTTCTAGAGCGCTTTTTAAGCAAGGGTCACAAAGCACAACAACAGAACAGCAACAACAAATACCTCGTTTCGGTTTGTTCTTTGAGGTGGTAATATAGTAAGGTGGACAGCAGCTGAAACGTTCCAGTGGAGTGAATGGCTGTTTGTGATTGCTCCCTATTGGGACACCGATTTAAAGGCTGGCTGTATCAAAATTATTTCAGAATCATTATACTGCTGAGAATTGCTCTCCAGAGCTGCTATATCAAGAATGTCCGGTTCCTGGTCCGAGTGGCTTTTTTGTGGAATTTGCGAGTTCTCGTTCTGTCTCTCCCTATGTCTGTGCGGATTTTTTGTCAGGTACTCCAGTTTCCTCCCACCGTCCAAAGACACGCTGCTGTCTAGGTTAAATGGCATGCTGAATACATTTCCCCCCCCAAAAAAGTGCCCTGCGATGTACCGGCGTCACATCCTGTGTATAGTCCTACCTGGCGCGCCCTCTCTCTGGCCCCCCTCGACCCTGTATAGTATTGAGCGGGTACTGATACTGATTTACATGTCGAGCGTTCCTGCTCTTGACGTTGAGCAAGGTCCCACATGGCTATCATGAAAGAGCAGCTCTTGAAACCAATTCTAATGCATCAACCCGTGAAAACAGCGTCCATCATCAGAGTGCAATACCACAGGTGGCACAGCTCACATTATGATCACAAACCAGACGGTGGATGTGTAATTGCCATTGAATACAAAAGCGGATTAAACAGGGAGCGAGGTGAATGGCTCGCTGACATCATCTATTGGCCCCGGTGCGTTTCGCATTTGCATAGTACCGTCTGAGTGGCCACTGGTCAGCAAGGAGACGAGATATAATGTGCGTGCCGAGAGAGCGTCGGCGGTTGTCCTGTGGTTGGGAGAGGAGACTCTGCAGCGATCGGGAGCGTGCGTCTCAGCACTCCGTGCTGCGGCTCCACTGCTAGATGTGACAGGCTTAGTGCTCTGTGCGGGCGGATGCACTGCTGGATGGGACTAGGCTTGCTTGTGTAAATAAACAGTTGAATCGAGAGCAGTGTGCCGGCCTCGCTGAGTGGAAGGATGGAGACCGGATCGACTAGACTGGTTCGCGATGTGGAGGGGGCTGAGCCTCACTGCAACCCCGACACTCCGTCGCTCAGCGCAAGCGACGGTGCAGAGGCACCGGCAGGCATCTCGTGACACGGTGCAGGAGCGTACGCGCGTCCACAAGTGACATGACCCAGACAGTGCATCGCAATACGACTGTTTCCCTAAATTGTGTTTTTGTCATTATCATATTGCTCTGCTGATTGAAACATGTTTTTCATCATTCAGCTCTTAGCTCGAGGACGAGAAAATAATGGAAGTATGAGGTTCGGTGTACACGCTGAACCCGTCAGTTTATAAGTGCAACCTTTTATCAGTCCACTGCTGGATGTAGACCTCCCCCATGACATGTGGTTCATGAGGATTTTTTTTTAAATCATACGTTACTATACTGGTTAGTGTGAGTTGGAAAAGAGTGAGCCCAGGACCAGTGTTAGAATCACTCTCTATTGAAGTTCGCTTTGGCCAGAAATTGAACCAAATTGGTTGGGTTGGTGCAGCACAGTGAACTAACCACACTCTGCCCGATACGTAACGGTGCATTTCACAGACTTTCTACATCACGTGTAATCTGAATTGGACATGGAAACAAAACAATCATTTGTAATTACACCATTATTCTGCATGCCTCTATGCAAGTCACCCAGAATTCACCTGAGCTCATTAGATATGCGAGACTGGTATAGGTGACCGTCACGCACAGCGAGATGCTAGGGCTCTTTCTTCGGCAAGGAAGGATAGTATAGTACAAAGCACGATTGTATTGTACTTCTATGTTATCTCGTATGTGTTCACCAATCGGTTTGACCAGCATAACCTCTAAGACCCATAGGGTAGGGTGGATGCCTTCATCCAGCAGTGGATCAACAAAGTGGCTCAATTGTCGCTAAGTAGACTGCATTGTCTTTTCACAGTGATAAGGGATGTTGGCAAATCAGTGTTTTCTTTGTGCTTATTTACAGTCCTATGAGTTATACTTATGACTCACAATGTCTGTTTTAACCAACATCAGTACATATGTAATAATAATAGTAATTGCACTTCTGGAACGCTTTTCACCCAGAGGTCACAAAGCGCTGCACAGAGCTGTGGAGAGAACGGCGTGTCAGCAACAACGACGCATGAACAGCAATTCAACAACAATATTTTTTGTCTATTTTGTCAAGTATTTTGTACACCGGCGCTTATCCCGGCAGACACAGGGCGCAAGGCAGGGATATACCCACGATGGATCGCCAGTCCATCATCGGGCACTGCGGCAATTTAGTCTGCAAGCCAATTAACCTATGCAGTAGCATGTGTTTTTTTAACTGTGGGAGGAAAACGGAGTGTCAGGCGAAAACCCACGCGGACACGGGGAGAGAACTCGCAAACTTCACACAGAAAGGCACCCGAGCCGAGATTCGAACCCGAGACCTTCTTGCTGTGAGGAGGCGACAGCGCTGCCCACTGGGCCAGCGCGACGCCCCAATGCATTCATTCCCAAATTAAAATGTATTCTTACCTTAGTAGTTCGTGCACAAAACCTCATCTCAGCTCATTGTCTGAAACAGCTTAGTACTATACAGGGTCACGGTGAAGCCGTAGCCTATCCCGGCAAACACAGGGCGCAAGGCAGAGATATACCGACGATGGGACGCCAGTCCATCGCCGGGCACTGCGGGGCAATTTAGCCTGCGAGCTAATCAACCTATGTAGCAGCATGCTTTTTGAACTGTGGGAGGAAACCGGAGTGCCCGGCGAAAACCCACCCGGACACGGGGAGAGCATGCAAACTCCACACAGAAAGGCACCCGAGCCGAGAGATTCGAACCCAGGACCTTCTTGCTGTGAGGCGACAGCGCTAACCACTGGGCCACCGCGCCGCCCCGTGCACAAAACCCTACGTGTAAAACTGCGCAGTACAACGTTGCGCTTGACCATGACATGTTTTGCATTGAGCAATTAACCACCCTCACGCATTGTGGCAGTGGCGCCAAGTGTAATTATAATGTTCCGTGCTTGTGCACGAAGCTGGCCTTTCACATAACGCGACGTGGTCTTAATCTCACGCAAATTATCTCACGCTTAAGGTACCGTGAAGCATTCCCGCATGTTTAAAGTGGGTTGCACTTTAATTTTGCCAAGTGACTTATTTGTACATTGTGTGAAACGTAATCTCTTTACGCGTGTTTACATGCACGGTCTTTTCGCCTACCAGCAAATTCCCAGTCACCAGCTGGTCATTACGTTCTTCGCATATTAAATATGCATAGCTATGGTAACCCTTGGGCAACTATGAAGATATTGAGAGAGAAAAAAGGCTTTAAACCGTTCTGGCAATAATACGGATGGTAAGATATTCAAACCTCAACGACACGCTTTAACCAGGCATTAAGCCTGCAATAAAAAAACATATTCTTTTGATGAAACATACAAGCAGATATGCTCTAATAATATATTTATGTTGCGTTACATTATCAATGAGGTTAAGGGATCTCATTTAGTTCTCCAAATATTACAATTTTCTTGACTGATGATTGCTTAGAAAAGCTGCTGTCCCTTATTTGAAGCTATATTTTGTAAATATTTTCCGCCATTGACAACAATAGCTAAATAAACACGTTTGGAGGCAAGACAGCTGTCAGATTCGGGCTAATTTACAAGCGCGCGAGCACATACACAGAACACACGTGCACACCCTATGTACACGTACATTCCACAGACAGGACTTAACAAATGCATAACTGAACTGGGTGTAGACATGTACGCCGCATGCACACAAAGATAAAAGACACAGAACTATGGACAAAAACAAGTGGTGAGTCCCCAGGTGGGGAGACACCATGAAGTTACTCATCTCATTGTCAGAAACCGCTTAGTCCCGTGCAGGGTCGCGGTGAGCCGGAGCCTATCCCGGCAGACACAGGACGCAAGGCAGGGACACACCCACGATGGGACACCAGTCCATCACCGGGCACTTAGAGCAATTTAGTCTGCAAGCCAATTAACCTATGCAGCAGCATGT